>OY755177.1:0-283000 GCA_963576735.1 Bedellia somnulentella
ACATACATACATATTCTCACGCCGTTAGTTCCAATTGGGGTAGGCAGAGACTATCGATCGCCACTTTGTACGATCCTGGCAAACCTCTCTAGCTTCATTCACATCCATCAATCTTTTCATACATGCTCTTTTATTCTTCGTACTTCGGACACCTGCCTTTTTGAGCACATTTTCTATTTGATCTAAATGTTGTCATCAACTTATAAAATTGATTGCTGATTTTTTTTAATTAATCACAGTGTTTTATATCATAAGTTTAATTAATGAGGTGTTTTATATCATTTGTGATATTATATTTGAATTAAATATGTGCAGGCTCTATATTTTGTAACTATACAGAGCCTACACAAAGAGAATAATTGATTTTAATAATCTCTTCCAGCCAACATTTGAGTGGTACAGTTACTAAAATATAATGATGTTAGGATTGAGTAAAGATACTAATTAACTGTAAATCTAAGTGACTCTGCAAGATGAATAGAAACTTGTATTTTTAAAGATCATATCCCAAATTAGAATATCTCAAATTTACAAATTTTAATTGAGAAATCTACCGCTTTAATCGAAATAGCAAAGAATAAAGCATCTGGCTTATACCGGTTACTAGAAATCTTATTAGTTACACTAGTATTCTCCACCACTGCAACAAAGCACCATTTATCAACGAGTCTTGTTACAAGAAACTCGAAGGTTCAGTGATCATTCAAAACAGATTCTTTCGTCCTATTTTTTATCTACGCCATTGGAATAATATTGGGGTAGAGCGAGAATATTATTTGTTGAAATTATGGTTTGGATTGACTTTCTTGGCTATATTTATACAGTTGAGCCTTTCACTCTTCTCTGTTTCTTCTTTTATTTGATCTTCGTCCTGAGTTATTAGATAGTTGGTTTTTTGTCAATTGAAAGATCAATTCTTTTTTATATAATACGAGTTTTCTTGTATTGTTTTAAAAACATACTGTAATTACCTACTAAATGTGTATATATAGTTTTTGTGCCCACATAACTTTCTTTCTTCCTTTCATTTCCGTGCAACAGGATGTAGGTGTTAAAATCGCTTCTTCTTCATTAAAGCACTTCTGAAAGTTACATAAATTGTTTAGAACTAATGTAAACTTTATTTCAATTCTAATAAATTTGGTTGGCTTAGCAAATAAATTTTATCTTTTTGTAAAGTAATACAAAAAAATACAGCCATCCCAATTATGATATTTATACAAAACTGTGTTCCGTCCAACTCATTATATTTTTATAATATAAACCTCATTGTTATATATTATTTTGGAGATGACCTGCTTAGTATAAATCTCATTTTATTACTTATTTCACCAAAGTATTTATATAAATATGGAACATTCGATCCAGCGACCCCAATGTGCACTGGAAACATGAAATCGCATTTCCAGTCCGCCAAGGGACCTCAGCTCAAATTAGCTCATGAAACAGGAGCAATAGGAGGGCCGGGTCACGAATACGGGTACCGGGTGTACGCGACCCCAGCCGGGTCTGTGTCAGCCGATGTAGGTTAACTTCGAACGCGCTCAATACGCCATCGACTACGGCCACCTAACCTAGATCAGGGTGTGGAGAGATCGCTTATGAAATCTGGCGCACGCTGCAGCACCGTATACTTTGTCTTTTATTCTTAGTTGCTGATGTATACTGGTGTGTATGTGTGCGCGGTGAGTATGTGTGTGTACGTGTGTCGTAACGGATTTAGGGCGATGTTGAACGTGTTAGGATAGGATGGTGTTTAGGCTGCGATTTTTTCGCATATAAATAATTTTAATTTTTAATAATGATTAAACCCGCTTATTAAATCTGCCGCACGCTGCATTAATGTATACTTTGTCTTTTATTCTTAGTTGCTGATGTATACTGGTTTGTATGTTTGCGCAGTGAGTATGTGTGTGTACGTGTGTAGTAACGGATTTAGGGCGATGTTGAACGTGGTAGGATGATGTTTAGATTGCGTTTTTTTTTTTTTTTTTTGCTTTGTGTTGTAAATAAACGTAAATTGTAAACATTGATTGACTCGTGTTGATCTAAATATAAACATTTTGTAACCTAACCTAACCTAACCTTTTTTTTTTTTTTTTTTTTTTTTTTTTTTTTTTTTTTTTTTTTTTTTTACGTGGGGAAATCCTCATGGATTCCCCGCCGCATGGGGGTGCGACGGGGATATGTCAGACTTCTACTGACTAAAACCCCACGGTGGTCCTTCTTGGTGCACAAATGTGTGGTCTCTGGGTACTCTTCAATTGCAATGTTCCCGAGACCCCACGCACCTAATGCCTCGCGGCATTCCTTCTTTGGGGGGGACAGAACCCCCCTTTTCCACTTTTGTAGTCACGGACGCTCAGGACCACCTAAGCGCCCGTCCTTCTTGGGCAGGGTTTGGTAGCGCGCAGATAGCCCCACTCTGCGCGCCTCCTGCCCGTGGAGCCCCGCTTTCGGCGGCGCACACCATATGGGGGCTCCGTGGTCTTAGAAGACCCTAACCGAGGCCGCGGTGCGTCAGTGATTCCTGGCACCGCGGCGACGACGGCCCCTTCCAGTGGGGTCCGCCAACTCCCTCTCTCTTTCGGCGGCCTCCTTTGCAAGCATGACTCGTTCGCAAAAGGAGGCCGCCGCCGCCCACGCATCGGGTCTCTCCACCATAGCCGAAACGACAGCTGGTAAAGAGAGATCCGGGCCGATGATCGCCCGGAGTTCTGCCCTCTGTATGTCCCACGCTGGGCACACTTCAAGCGTATGCTGCGCCGTCTCCTCGGGGCAGTTTGCACAGTGGTGGCACCGAGCGGCCTGCTCTTTGCCCAGCCGCCACAGGTACTTCCCGAAGCAACCATGCCCGGAAAGGACCTGTGTAAGCCGAAAGCTCAGAGCCCCGTGCTCTCGTTGCAGCCACTGCTCAAAGACGGGGAGGATAGCCTCCACCGTCTTGTGCCCCGCACTAGGCTCGCCCAGCCTTAGTGCCCAAGCGTCGAGGGCAGCGGCCTCTTCTTGCTGTTTGTAGGCCGCTGTTTCCCGATCCGTGGGCCAGTGGCCCTGTGTCCGCCGTTCTTCGCGCCAGTGGAAGGTCGACGCGAGAACTTGCGCGTCTAACTCCCACGGCTTCGAACCCGCCATTAGGCAGGCAGCTTCTCGGGATACCGTACGGTATCCCCTTGACGCCCTGACAGCCATAAGCCGTTGCGGCGCGTGAAGAAGCGCCGCATTCGACCCCTTCAGGGCGTCAGCCCAGACTGGGGAGCCGTACATGGCCATGGACCGTACGACTCCCATGTAGAGCTGCCTGCACCCGTTCCTAGGGCCCCCAAGGTTCGGCAGGAGTCTGCAGAGTGCAGCTGCCGCAACCATCAACCGGGGCCCCAAACGCTCGAAGTGAGCGCGGAACGTCCATCGGCCGTCGAGCACTAATCCCAGATACTTCAAAGTTGACTCGACGGCAATCCTCTCGCCACCCACAACGATGGCGGATTCTCCAGCCGGCGGACCGTTCCGAGGACCATGGAACCACATGGCCTCGGATTTGTTCAGGGCCACTTCTAGGCCCAATGACCTTATCCGGCGCACTACGTGCGCCACTCCTGCAGTTCCGCGAATGGCGGCCTCTCTGTATGTTTTCCCTCGGGCCGTCACTAGGGTGTCGTCTGCATAACAGGTAAGTTGGACACCCCAGAGGTTGGCGCCGCGTAAAACCCAATCGTATCCGATGTTCCACAGGAGCGGGCCCAAGACTGAGCCCTGTGGAACACCGCAAGACATCTCGCGGCGACCCCAACCCTCCCGAAGCGGATATGTGATGAACCGATCCGAGAGGTACGACCCGAGGATCCTCCTCAAGTACGGAGGCACTTCGTGAAATTTCAGTGCCTCCGTTATACAGCACCAGGGGATGGTGTTGAATGCGTTCTTGATATCGAGTGATACCGCCAACACCACCTCGCCCTGGGAGACCGCCTCGTCCGCTATTGAGCGGACTCGCAGAACTGCGTGTACAGTCGAGCGGCAGCGTCTAAAACCGAACTGCTGGTCCGAGAGATTTGGACCAGCTCCCTCGAGGTGCTCGACGATTCGGGCAGAGATCACCCTCTCTAAAAGTTTACCCGCCTCGTCGAGCAGCACAATCGGTCGAAAAGCCGAGGGTTCTACGGAGTCGGCGGGGCGCCCATCCTTTCGCAGAAGCACGAGTTTGCCCGTCTGCCACGGCTCTGGGAATACACCTTGCTCCAGGCACGTGGAAAACAGACCCCGAAACCACTCCTCCAGGAAGGGCTTGAGCGCCACAACCCACGCCTGCCCCGGGATTCCATCCAGTCCCGGGGCCGTCTTCTTTTTCTTCAGGCGCTCTATAGCCACCGCCAACTCCGGTTCGGTCACTTTGGGGACGAGAAGTTCGTCCCCCGAACGCTGCCGTTCAATCGCCATCATGGGGGGCTGGTGCTCCCCCCTGGCCGGGAACAAGGCCGAAACCACATTTTCTACAACATTTGTCTGGAGGCTCGTCGTTAGTGGGGGCGCCCATGGTTGTAACCTTTGCCTGGCCATTCTGTAGGCGCGCCCCCATGGATCGTCGTCTAGAGCCTCCAGTAATTCCTTTCGGGAGGCTTCTTTGGCATCGTAAATTGCTAGTTTTAGTGCTTTCTTAGCCTCCCGGAAAGCATCGACAACGCGATTCTCTTCGGCCTCGTCCCGGCGTCTCCTCCTTCTTATTCTTTTGCACTGGCGTCTCGCCGCGATGCTCGCACGTCGGAGTTGTGCGATCTCGGCGGACCACCAGTGCATCTGGCGTCTCGGAGCCATCGGTCCCACTCGGGGCATCGACGCGTCGCATACCTCTGTGAGGGCTTCACGAAACCAGCTCACCTCGGCACTGATGTCGACGGCCGCACCGTGCGGCGGTGACATCCAGGACTGGACGATGGAGGCTTCCACCATCATCTCCTTGTCCAGCCTGCTGAGGGCCCACCTAGGTCCCCCATTTGCCGACGCTCCACCCGGTTGGGTGGCTGGTCTGGACGTGGAGATCTCAAACCGGATATACTGATGGTCTGAGTACGACTCCACGTCTGTGACAACCCTCCAGCCCTTGATCAGGGCCCAGAGGTCGGGAGTTGCGAATGTTAAATCGACAATCGAACTCCCGTTATGCCTGACGCATGTAGGTGTCGAACCCCTATTTGCCGCGGACAATCCCGCGGCTGTCGCCCACTCTAAAACCGCCCCACCAAAGGCGTCTGTCGCCGGAGAACCCCAAGCCGTAGATTTGGCATTGAAGTCTCCAGCGACCAATACTTGGCGTGGGCGACATTGTAGGACTGCTGCTTCGAGATCTTGCAGAAAAGTCTCGAAATTGGCGAGGGAGTCGTTCGGCGAAAAGTAAAGGGAAAAGATAACCAAATCCCCCACCCGTGCCGAGACGAAACCCCTGCCCCTTCTCACTTCTTCTAGCAGCAGCCCCGACGAGCTAGTTACGGTTATAGCCGCCACACCATTTAGATCCGACACCCAATTAGCCCTTGTAGGGACGTAATATGGCTCCGAGACAATACCCACATTAATAGACCACTCCGCCACGCTCTGAAAGAAGAGATCTTGAGCAGTGGCGCAGTGGTTCAAGTTCACTTGGAGGAACCGCAAAGCCATTGTTAATTAACGACCATGGGTTCCTCCACTGGCCCTTTGTTCGGGCTGTTGCTGTCACTTGCTGGAGCTAAAAGTGGCATACTTTTCCCAGCATGTTGGCGCTTTTTAGGCTGTTTCTTTTTAGAGGTCGAACAGCTTTTTGCCCCCACAGAATGCTCGCAAGGTTTGCCTATTGCCTTGCAAATCGAGCAACATGGCTTATTTAAGCATATCTCAGCTTTATGCCCTGAGGAGCCGCAACGGAAGCAGAGTTCGCTGCGATCCACCTGGGATTTACAATTGGCACGAACGTGCCCCGCCTCTAGACACTTGTAACAGCGCAACTCCCTATGTGGTAAGTGCTGCACTGTCACTCTGCCCCAACCAATCTGCAAGGAACCCGTCTGCAACAGCTTTTTAGCGGCAGCAATGGGACAACGTATTAGAGCCGAGCAGGATCCTCGGTATCCCACTGACACCTTTCCTACCTTAACATCATCCCGGACGCACCCACCCACGCTGGCCACTGCGTCGGCTATTTCTCCTTCCGATACCGAGTCATCCAGGTCAATGAGTCGTAAAGCCTCAATTTTTGTTGGCCTGGATATCCTAACTGAGTCCAACGGAAGGACTTCCCTCAGTTTAGCCGCAAAGGCATCAGCTTTTTCTGGAGCCTGCTCACCCGAAATTTCGAATTTCCGAGCTCCAGTGAGAGCTGAGCGAATACGCATGGGCCCAATGCCTAAACCAGGGAAGTCGATTTTGGTTTTGGCATCGGAGATGATATTTCCCAGCGTTAACCCGCTTTTAGCAGCGTCTTCGCTCAAGCTCACTATCACCGCGGCAGAACGCGGTGGTTTAAGCTTTTTGGCAGCTGCTTGGGCCGTTACTTTTTGCGGGGCCTTGACAGGTGCAACGGCCTTCTTTTTCTTCCCTCCGCGGCGGACCACCGTTGCCCAGGACTCGTTCACCGATGATGAGGGGCCAGGAGCCGACTGCGGTATCGAAACCAAAGCCTTTGCTCGACTCCGGTTTGGCAGAGTTGCCTCTTGCACCGGCAATGAGGATGGTTTAGGCGTTTGCTTTCCCTTTCCCTTGCCTTTGTTTTTATTTTCCTTACCTTTGTCTTCTACCTGGGGAGACAAAGGTTTAGAAGTTTGCCCATCTTTAGTCGCCTTATCAAATGCCAGGGGTGGTCGGACACGTGTTTCCGGCAAAAGCCGATCTTCTAGGGCTTCTAACCTGGCGTTTACCATGGTTCCAACCTGAACCATGATTGTGCGAGCCAAGTTTGAGTCGGCTTCTGGATCTGCACGGCCATTACGAACCTCATCTCGTAGTGCGTCCAGCTCTTTCCTCAAAGAATTTTGCTCTTGTTGAAGGTTGGCATTGTCAACCCTCATTTGTATGAGCTCATGTTTAAGGCGAGAGTTCTCTTGCTGTAGCTTTCAGGTCTCTTCCGTTGAAGACCTCTCCAACAAAGCATCCGAGGACTCCATGATGGAAGCAACAGCATTTTTGAGGACCCTTACCAGGGTTCCCTTCAATTTCTTCGATTTATTGGCCACCTCTAAAATGGCGGCCGTATCCTCTTTCATTTGAGTATTGATTTCGAGGGCCGTCTTAGAAGAAGCAGGAACTGGATTCTCTAGAGTTTTTGCACGTCTTTTTTCTGAGAGCCGGTTATATCGCTCCATTTTTTGACTTAAATCCTCTGTTTCCTGCAGGAGAAAACTCTCTCGTCTTGCTGCTGCAGCTTCCTCACGGGCTTTCCCTATGCCAATGTATTTCCCCGTCGTGGGTGGCCGGCCTCGCCCCCGCTTTGCAGAGGTTTTGCTTGGAGTTGGAGACGAAAAATCCCTCCCCCTTGTAGTGTCAGAATCGGATGAGGCCGATTCACTTCCTCCGTAACTCCGCTTTCGTCGAGAGTCTATTTGACTCTCTTTCGATTTGGAGCCGCCATTGTATTCTGTGGAAACGTAAGAGCTGTCGCTCATAATTTCCACAGCCGTATCGCTCATATCAAAGTCCATTAAAAGATTGCTTGGGTCGTTGTTGTGGCAGATTTTGCCCCCCCCAGAATACGTGGGGGCGCCTCCCGCGGATGCGGAAGGGTGGGATTCCCCCTTTCGGGGACCCACCTGGGTAGATTTCTTTTGCCGATTGATTCATTTTTGTTTTTGGTAGGCTTTACCCTCGGCCTACCATCGAGCTTAACCCCCCCTTCCCCTGCGCTAGGCACTGGACCCCCTCCAGACACTCATCCCCTCGGCACGCTGACCTTGGGATTGGGGTAATTTTTTATAGAGGTTTTCTTTCTCGCAGCCCAGACCTCAGTGGCCTGAGCCCCCGTTCCCACCGAAATAGGCTTACGGGTTGGCCGGCAGTATCATGAAGACACTGCCGCCCCTCCATCACCAGCCGCCCAATATGGACAGTCGCTGGGACCGAATCCACGACAAGACAGAACCTGGCCGACCGATGCGACACAGACGCCAGGTTCTAACACCCGCCCCAGCCGCCCAATGTGGACAAACGCTGGGGCTAAGCCGTGCACATCAGAATGTGCCACGACTTCCCGTCCGCTTACTGCTCGCTCTGGAAGCAGAGGAGAGAAGCGGACTCTCGGTACATTAGCTTCACCCCGGACTGGATTGCCCGAGGCTACTGAGCCCCCACGCCACGACAAGGCTGTACCGTGTGGGGGAACCTTACCTAACCTAACCTAACCTAACCTAACCTTACCTAACCTAACCGCTCTTGCCCCTCGGCTGTGATATAGAGTGCCCGCGTTTATTGTTGTGACAAATTGCTCCGCAGTTTTTAATTGTTTAAAAATACTTCCGGGCCGATTTTTGTTTTTGTTTCTACACGATAAATCGCGATAATTAATTCCGCACGTAACTACATCTTCAGTTTCCCTGGGCACTTCGAAAACCCAGGGTTATCAGTGAAAAAGTGTGTTTTTTTTTAAAGTGAAAAACTTCAAAAAATCATAGCTCAAGAACAAGATTTGTGACACATAGTTTTTGAACTGCTATCTTGTGAGGCGCAACGAGATCTACACGAGACGGAAAAAAAAATCCCGCGATTTTTCGCGGCGATTTTTCCAACTTTCCAAGTTTGACGAAAAATTGAGGACGAGGCGCTACTGGTGTTCCAAGTACACACGAAATTGCGTCCCCTTCGACCGAACCAGGACCAGTTGAAAAATTGAAAATCCGATGGGTTTCGGATTTTTCGCGACCTTTTGAAGAAAATAAAAACTTTGGTGTTATCTTCAAAAAATAGTTATTTTAATTCTTCAGTGACGACCTACTGGTTT
Organism: Bedellia somnulentella; assembly: GCA_963576735.1. Lineage (NCBI taxonomy): Eukaryota > Metazoa > Arthropoda > Insecta > Lepidoptera > Bedelliidae > Bedellia > Bedellia somnulentella. Next base: position 8,957 of record OY755177.1, read on the forward strand.
ATTGACTCATACGATAGAGACACTAGTGATCTACTTAGTTAAGTGAAAAATTCCGAGAAAGAAAAATTGGAAATTGAGGAAAACTTTGATTTTCCCAAACATTTTATTTCCAATTTAATCAGCGGGACCATTAGATGTAAGTTTTTGACTGATTTATAATAATAATAATAATAATAAAAAACTTTATTTCGGATATACAAGATCCATATGCAGTTAGTAAGTTAGTAACATCGAAATACTTATTTAATATGTTAGTTTTTGTTAGTCTGTCCTTATTTTTAACTTAAAGATTAACTAATAAAAAGAAAATAAAACAAAATAACACTATTTACAATATATGCCGAACCTAGCATGAATCGGTTCCCTAGTATCCTGTTGCACATATACCCAGTGTTTATACATGGGATCGTCATACTTATCGGCCAACACCCTAACAAGTGTATTCGAGCTGTCCCAAGTTCTGCGCATAATGGACGCGACACGCTTCCGGAGGATAGCGTAGAAATCATCCACGCGCCCCTCCGCAAACATGCCAGACGCACTGCAATACCTGGGCAGCCCTAACAGCACTCTAAACGCGTTATTATACTGCACACGTAGCGCGTTGTATGCCTTCTGCGTATATGTGACCCACAGGGAGCAAGTATAAAAAGATTGGCAAAAGGCTCTGAATAGAGCGACTTTTACCTCTCTAGAACACCGTGCAAACCGGCGAGCCAACATATTGCATCTGACAGACAGCGCCCTACGTTCCCTGTTTATATCAATATCATCATTGAGGTCCGAATTGATACAATGTCCAAGATATTTAAATTCCGTTACAGTACTAAGCGGATTACCGTAGAGCGCAACTGATGGTATGTGAGAGTATTGTTTGCCTTTTGACTTAAAAGCCAACAACACACTCTTTTGGACATTGTACCTTAGGCCATGTTCCGATGCATAACGCTCACACACTACTAATAGGCGTCTTAATTATGTAAGTACCTTAGTTAAATGTAATCGCTAGAAAAAGTGTTAACTTTCTTACTTTTACTTAATAATTTTCAGAATTTTCTTGATTTTTTGGTGTTTTTCTGTCGTTCCCCTTAAGGGATACCACAAAAAAATATTTTTCTAGCTAATCTAGATAGATCTCCAAAGGACGCGTCTAACGAGCCTAAGCTCAGTAAAATCGGACCAAAACTGTGGCCACAGGATCGGTTTGAAGCTTTCAAAGCACAAAATTGTAAGAGCGAGACAGGAAAGGTCGCCTGTCTCACTGAGTTTCAAACTCTCATAACTCAGCCATTTTTGGTGATACAAACCTGCGGTTTTCTTTGTTGGGACGGGACCAACGACCTCTACACTTGGATACTCTACATAGAGTAAGTGTAGAGCATTTTCTTACCCCCTCTTTTTTCCTCGCCATTCGATAGCGCTCGTCTCGCTGATTGGCTAGAACCCAATCTCGAGCTTGTACGACCAAAACTGTAGTTTTTAGAGCGATTTTAAATTTCTAGGTTCTATTTTTTTATATATTTTATAGATAAATATATAGAAAATTGCCCTTAAAGTTGAATATCTCCGGAACGGAGAGTCCCACCGACTCCGGGTTTTCAACATCGGATAGGTCTCTTCGAACTCTACTCATTGGGCTACTCTATGTAGAGCAGTGGTAGAGTCGAATTTTTTTTTCCCGTTTTTCCCCCCCTTTTCACTTGGAATTTTCATCCCGACTGTGTTTTAAACAGCCCAGCACGCGGATACCGTCATTTGGAGACCTTAAAAGGTACATAGAGCAAATATTTATTGACTCTAAAAAAAAAATTGTGTAGATTTAGTAACATTAGGATAAGACTAGGGCTTTTACACCCATTATATTGCTATTAATCATTCATTCTGTTAGGTTAGGTTGACATTTACTCTCAAACTAATTAATTTATTGTTAAGACTAGGGCTTTTTACACCCAATTGTATAACAACTGTTGACCAGTTTAGATTAGGTAGTACTTTTCCGCTCCTCGAAATGGCAAAAGTCAACAAAACCAACTCCATGGCTAATTCATCGATGGAGAAATTGTAATCTGCAATTACAGCCAAAGAAGAAAAACTTGAAGGATGCGTCGCCAAAGCAAAGAATTCAATAACGAAGGCAAAAGCTGAACTGAAGGAGGCTGGAAACCTCAAAACCTCCATAAAGACGAACATTCTTACAAGCTTGGACTTTTTATTTGAAATCATCCAAGAGCAGGCCCAGTCTCGGAGCGAGCTGCTATTACTCAGTACTAAGCAGAAACTGCTTCACAGTCAAGAGCTGCTGAAAGAGAGGCAGAAAATTTTGGAGGGTCTTATAACAATAAACACCCTAAATCTGCCAGAGGCCATCATCCCCATCGTGGACTCTTTCGAAACATTGCGTAAGAGTGTCATCAGCATGACCACTCAGAACAATAATGAGGAACAAAAGGCCCTGATTGAGGATTTGCAGGCCACCGCTAAGGCACTCTCTGATGCTGCGCACCGACCTCCAACCCAACCATCCGAAACGCTGACAAACGAAATTGAGGGCATTGCCCTCCAAATCACAGCTGTATCGGAAGAAATAGGAGAAATCAAAAAAGGAGTTAGTGACCTCAAAACGACTGGTCCGCCCACGTATGCGCAAGTTCTAGCGGCACCTTATGAACCGTCAGAAGAACCTGAATACAACCCAGAAGTGAGAAGAGATACTGTTAGGGTTAATAATAACGATTATTGTCGGGTACTTGTGTTTTTGAGCGAGACGCTGCGTCGCCTCTGATGAGTCAGTCTGAATACACTTGTGTTGAAGGAATCATCGTTTTATTCATTGTTCTAACACCTCGACAACTAACAGTGGCGCAGTCGGACCTACGTTTAATTACTTTGTTTAACTATGGCAAAGATATCGGTCGGGGTTAATAACGTGTTCAACCATGAAACTCAAGATTGGAGTTTATATAAAGGACGGTTGGAGCAGTGGTTTCTCGCCAACGAGATCGACGATGAAACGGACAAGTGCAGCGTGAAAAGACGAGCCATTTTGTTAAGTGGGTTGTCAGAATCAACGTTCAGACTCATCCGCGATCTATCTCTTCCCAAGGATGTCGGATTGTTAACTTACAAAGAAGTCGTAGTGCTGTTTGATTCGCATTTCGTTTCCAAGAAATGTGGATTTGCAGAGCGGTTAAGATTCCACAGTGCGACACAACGAGCTGACGAATCAATGGCGGAGTGGGCTGCGCGGGTGCGCGGTCTAGCGGTGGATTGCGTGTTTCCGGCGGCGTCTCTGGATGAGACTCTGCGGGATCGCTTCGTGTTGGGGTTGGTGGCTGGTGCGGAGCGGGACCGCCTGTTCAGCGAACCCATGGAGCAGTTATCGCTGAACAAAGCATTGCAGCTGGCGGACAGTGTACGGTGCGCCCGCGAGGGGGCGCGACAGCTGGATGTGGGGCTCCACGCCATTGCAACGCGCTCAGCTCGATCGACGGCGGTGGCGGCGGGGGCGGTTAATCGTCCAAAGGTCACTTCGAACGTTGACATAAAAAAGTGCGTAGTGTGCGGGTATGCCGGACATTTACGTAATTCGTGCAAGTTCAAAAACTATAAATGTTCCAAATGCGGTGTCGTAGGACATTTGAAACGCGTTTGTGTTAGTAAAACTGAGGCTAATCAGCATTTTTTAGAGTGTTACTCGGATGATGGTAAGCAATTTAATTTTAATATACGTTGTGTTCGTGGGAACCCAATGCAGGAGTCCGTTTTGGTGGAGGATCACATGATACAGTTCGAAGTAGATACAGGTTCAGCAATTACAGCTATTAATGATCAATTATATTACAAGTTGTTTCATAAGTTTCCATTAAGAGATAGTAATAAAATACTACAAAGTTACAATGGTAGCCGGATAATTACCTTAGGGTTTATTTCGTTGCGATTTTCGTATAAACATGCTTCTCATACATTAGATGTTTTTGTTGTAAGAAATGGAGGTCCACCGTTATTGGGACGGGATTTTATCAGTAAATTTAATTTGGAAATAAGTCCAATTAATTACAATAATTCGTGCATTGAATTGTTTCAACAATATCCGGAATTATTTTCCGAAAAATTAGGTTGTTGCAAAAATACGGAAATTATATTAAAATTAAAACCCGATGCTATTCCGATATTTAAAAAGGCTAGACCGGTTCCTTTTGCGTTGCGAGGAAAGGTGGAAGACGAGATAAATAGGCTAGTAAATATTGGTATCATCGAACCTGTCAATTTTAGTGAATTTGCCAGCCCGATTGTCCCAGTGATAAGAGCGGACGGCCGTATAAGGTTGTGCGCCGACTACTCAGCTACACTGAATACGCAGTTGTTAATCGAAAAACATCCTTTACCGCGTATTGATGAATTGTTTTCCAAACTACACGGAGGGGTACAATTCTCTAAAATTGATCTTTCAGCCGCGTACAATCAGTACCTTTTATCGGAGACCTCTAAAAACATGACTACGATCAATACGCATAAAGGTTTGTTCAGGTTTAATAGACTGGTGTTTGGTTTAGCAAGTGCTCCGGCGATTTTTCAAAAAAATTTGGAAAAAATATTACATGGTGTCCCTGGAGTCCTCCAGTTCCTGGATGACATTTTGATAACGGGAAGAAATCGAGAAGAACACTCGGCTAGAATTCACGAAGTTCTGAAACGGTTACAAAACGTGGGGTTAGTCTTGAGGAAAGAAAAATGTTTTTTCTATCAAGATTCCATAAGTTATTTAGGATTTGTAATTGATAAAAACGGGTTACATAAATGTCCAGACAAAATAAGGGCGGTAGTGGAAGCCAAGCGTCCTATGAATGTGTCGGAGTTGAAATCTTTTTTAGGTCTAGTTAACTATTATAGGAATTTTATTAAAAATGCATCTTCGATTTTAGCTCCTTTTCACGAACTACTACAAAAAAACAGTATATGGCACTGGGATAAACAACACGATGACACTTTTAATTCTATTAAAAATGTTCTGGCTTCCGACATGACTTTAGCTCATTTTAATCCGGACGCTAAAATTATCTTAACGGTTGATGCATCTCCGTGGGGTCTAGGAGCTGTGTTGTCGCAGATCGACAGTGACGGCTTAGAGAAACCGGTTTCATTCGCGTCGCGGTCGCTCTGTGCAGCGGAGAAACAATACAGTCAGATACAAAAAGAAGCTACTGCTATCATATTCGGCATACGCAAATTTCACCAGTATTTGTATGGTAGGGCAGACCCTTTTATATTAAGAACCGATCATAAGCCTTTGTTGTCGATTTTTAAACCAGGAAAGGGCATACCCGAAGTTTCGGCTAATCGTTTACAGCGTTATGCGTTATTTCTTTCGGCTTATAACTATAAAATTGAATATGTAAGTAGTAGTGACAATAGTGCTGATTTTTTGAGTCGTTCTATGAACCCGTTAGATGGCGAAAATTCCGAGGGCTCGGCGTTAAGTAACGAAGACATAGACAGTGCTACATATATCAATTTTGTATGGCAATCTGACGCGCCTCCGGTGTCTTTATGCGACGTGGCCGTGGCCACTAAACAAGATAAGGTATTATCGAAAGTATGTTTTAATACATTGAATGGTTGGCCTACGAGAATTTTAAATAAGGATATAAAACCTTATTTCGGTTGTAGGTTGGAATTAGCCGTAGAACGGAATTGTTTGATGCGTGGGGATAGATTGGTTATTCCATTATCGTTACGTAAGATTATTCTAAAAGAGCTTCATAAAGGTCATATGGGCATCGTAAAAATGAAATCAGAAGCAAGGAGACGGTTCTGGTGGCCGGGTATGACGTCAGACGTAGATGGCGTAGTGGAGACGTGCGACGTGTGCAACCAGCTGCGCCCCGCGCCCCCCAGCGCGCCGCTCACACCGTGGCCGTATCCAAAGGAACCGTGGTCGCGAGTTCATTTAGACTTTCTGGGCCCTTTTCAAGGTAGGACATACCTAGTGGCTGTTGACGCTTACTCCAAGTGGGTAGAGGTATTTGATGTTACCGCGGGATATAGTTCCAAAACTGTTATTATTAAATTATGCGAGTTGATGTCTAGATTTGGCTTGTTTAATACGATTTGTACCGATAACGGACCTTCTTTTATCTCTTCAGAGTTCAGTAATTTTTGCGTTAAGAATAGTATACAGCATTTAACGTCACCGACGTTTCATCCGGCAAGTAATGGACAAGCAGAAAGCTATGTTAAAATTATTAAAAAAAGCATTAAGAGTATTTTATTAGAAGGTTCTTCCATGAAGGATCTAAATGTAAGGCTGCTTGAATTTTTATTTAATTATCGTAACTCTGTCCACTCCTCTACCAATCGTTCTCCTGCAGAAATATTATTCGGTCGTAATTTGCGTAATAGACTCGATTTATTGCAACCGCGTAGTTTAGCTGTACCCGATGTAGCACTCTCAGACAATGTTGAAAAATCTCAGTCTTCACAGATTAGGAATTATGGGGGAAGAAGAGACATTAAATTTAAGATAGGACAAAAAGTTTTAGTTAAAGTTTTTAAAAATAATAAAAGTTTTTGGACTAATGGTGAAATAAATAAGAAAATAGGAAAGTCTGCATACTTAGTAAAAATATCAAATAGTGAAAAGATGCTAAAAAAACATATAAACCAGTTGTTGGAAGACAAAAGCGATATACCGGTGTCACAACTCACGTCAGAGGGGAACGCAGAGACGCACGACACTGTTAGGGAGAACGACTGCGACGAGTTTCAAGACTGTCTACCGCCTATAGTCTTACAGTCGACTCCTCCCGCCGATACTGAAGTCAGTGAGTTGACACCCGAGAAGGAACCTAGTAGTCCTAGTGCTGAGGAGAGGCAGGACGTTTTCTCGTCACCAATTTCCGAGGTGGAACCAGATCCTCCTCGTCGTATGTTGAGACCACGAAAAGATTTTAGTTACAAAGGTTTTTATTGAAGGGTTGTTATGTAATATGGGGGAGGAATGTTAGGGTTAATAATAACGATTATTGTCGGGTACTTGTGTTTTTGAGCGAGACGCTGCGTCGCCTCTGATGAGTCAGTCTGAATACACTTGTGTTGAAGGAATCATCGTTTTATTCATTGTTCTAACACCTCGACAACTAACAGATACCATGCACTCTATCGTGATAACATCCCACTCAGGCCAAGACACAAGCAGCCAAATAATGAAAAAACTCAGAACTAACATCAACTGCATCGAAAACAATATCCAAATCGACCGACGAAAATGTAACAGATCAATACAAAAAAAAAGTGGAATAAAAAGAATAATAATGAAACATAATTTTAATAAACAAAATAATAATATATTTATACAACTATGAAAATAAAAATAATAAAAAGAATAAAATATAAAGATAAATAAAATAAAATCTGAGCAACCTCTTTCTGAAACAATTATATAATAATAAACCACTTTATATTTCAACTACCGATATTTTATAATGTAAAAACTTGTATATTATAATATATAATATAACATAACATAACATAAACGTTCACGCCGAATATCCCCGAAGGGGTTGGCAGAGGTACTAATACTTCTGAACATCACGTGACTTTGTCACCTGGTGTTCAGAGTACCCACGTTTTGCATGGACAGTGTACTCACGTGATAGGGGGCAGGCCTATCGCCGTTGTGTACGAATACACTGTCACATGACTAAGTACAACTCAGCCATGTGGGTTTCCTCACGATGTTTTCCCTCACCGTTAACAACCATGATAAATTAACCACACATATGTCTTTATAAAAGACAAATTGGTGTAGGCCCGACTCAGGATTTGAACACTAGTCGTTTGCACGATAACCGAGTGTTCTACCCACTGGGCTATCACGGTTGCTAATATATAATATGTAATTTATGTAATATAATTAAGCATATGTAATTAAGCATTAACTTATATAATATAATAAACCACTTTATAATTAAACAACCAAAATGTAATCATGCATAAATTTATAAAATATAATGAACAACTGTATATTAAAATTACTATATAATAAACAATCAATGTGAATCATCTACAAATTTCAAGTTATTCGATTATATATATTTTTTTTTGTAATAGCTATGGAATGCAATAAATGAATAAATAAATAAATAAATAAATGAATATTGATAAACAATCTGCAATCGAAAGCAAAAGTATTTATCTAAGGTTATATAGTATTTGAATAAAAACTAATAAGTAATAGTCTATAAAATATGTATAAAGATTAAATAGTATATAAATGTTAATAAATCAGTGATAGACCATAAAATATGTATATATAAAAAGCACCTATGTTAACTGTCCGACAACACTGTTATCAGACGAAAAGTCACAATATCCTAAGCTATAAGCAAAAACTGCAGGAATTAAAAGAGTCCCTAACGATGTTACCACAGGTATCACATAGAAGGTCCATATGTGGCTAAGCCACCATAATGTAACTTAAACATAAAACCTTAAATAAATACTGCTTAACAAAGTCCGCTTGTACCATGAAGCGGGAAAAGTACGTTTGAAACCCCTCGAACGGGGGTTTCATAAATAAAAAAATAAAAAAAAAACCTAACCTAACCTAACCTTTTTTTTTTTTTACGTGGGGAAATCCTCATGGATTCCCCGCCACATGGGGGTGTGACGGGGATATGTCAGACTCCTACTGACTAAAACCCCACGGTGGTCCTTCTTGGTGTCCAAATGTGGGGTCTCTGGGTACTCTTCAATTGCAATGTTCCCGAGACCCCACGCACCTTATGCCTCGCGGCATTCCTTCTTTGGGGGGGACAGAACCCCCCTTATTTCACTTTTGTAGTCACGGACGCTCAGGACCACCTAAGCGCCCGTCCTTCTTGGGCAGGGTTTCAGGATTTGGTGGCGCGCAGATAGCCCCACTCTACGCGCCTCCTGCCCGTGGAGCCCCACTTTCGGCGTCGCACGCTATACCGAGGCCGCCGTGCATCAGTGGTTCCTGGCACCGCGGCGACGACGGCCCCTTCCAGTGGGGTCCGCCAACTCCCTCTCTCGTTCGGCGGCCTCCTTTGCAAGCATGAATCGTTCGCAAAAGGAGGCCGCCGCCGCCCACGCATCGGGTCTCTCCACCATAGCCGAAACGACAGCTGGTAAAGAGAGATCCGGGCCGATGATCGCCCGGAGTTCTGCCCTCTCTGCGTCCCACGCTGGGCACACTTCAAGCGTGTGTTGCGCCGTCTCCTCGGGGCAGTTTGCACAGTGGTGGCACCGAGCGGCCTGCTCTTTGCCCAGCCGCCACAGGTACTTTCCGAAGCAACCATGCCCGGAAAGGACCTGTGTCAGCCGAAAGCTCAGAGCCCCGTTCTCTCGTTGCAGCCACTGCTCAAAGACGGGAAGGATGGCCTCCACCGTCTTGTGCCCCGCACTAGGCTCGCCCAGCCTTAGTGCCCAAGCGTCGAGGGCAGCGGCCTCTTCTTGCTGCTTGTAGGCCGCTGTTTCCCGATCCGTGGGCCAGTGGCCCTGTGTCCGCCGTTCTTCGCGCCAGTGGAAGGTCGACACGAGAACTTGCGCGTCTAACTCCTACGGCTTCAAACCCGCCATTAGGCAGGCAGCCTCTCGGGATACCGTACGGTATCCCCTTGACGCCCTGACAGCCATGAGCCATTGCGGCGCGTGAAGAAGCGCTGCATTCGACCCCTTCAGGGCGTCAGCCCAGACTGGGGAGCCGTACATGGCCATGGACTGTACGACCCCCATGTAGAGCTGCCTGCACCCGTTCCTAGGGCCCCCAAGGTTCGGCAGGAGTCTGCAGAGTGCAGCTGCCGCAACCATCAACCGGGGCCCCAAACGCTCGAAGTGAGCGCGGAACGTCCAACGGCCGTCGAGCACTAATCCCAGATACTTCAAAGTTGACTCGACGGCAATCCTCTCGCCACCCACAACGATGGCGGATTCTTCAGCCGGCGGACCGTTCCGAGGACCATGGAACCACATGGCCTCGGATTTGTTCAGGGCCACTTCCAGGCCCAATGACCTGATCCGGCGCACAACGTGCGCTACTCCTGCAGTTCCGCGTATGGCGGCCTCTCTGTATGTCTTTCCTCGAGCCGTCACTAGGGTGTCGTCTGCATAGCAGGTTAGTTGGACACCCCAGAGGTTGGCGCCGCGTAAGACCCAGTCGTAGCCGATGTTCCACAGAAGTGGGCCCAAGACTGAGCCCTGTGGAACACCGCAAGACATCTCGCGGCGACCCCAACCCTCCCGAAGCGGATACGTGATGAACCGATCTGAGAGGTACGACCCGAGGATCCTTCCCAAGTAAGGAGGCACTTCATGGAACTTCAGTGCCTCCCGAATACCAGACCAGGGGATGGTGTTGAAGGCGTTTTTGATATCCAGCGATACCGCCAACACCACCTCATCCTGGGAGACCGCCTCGTCCGCTATTGAGCGGACTCGCAGAACTGCGTGTACAGTCGAGCGGCAGCGTCTAAAACCGAACTGCTGGTCCGAGAGATATGGACCAGCTCCCTCGAGGTGCTCGACGATTCGGGCAGAGATCACCCTCTCTAAAAGTTTACCCGCCTCGTCGAGCAGCACAATCGATCGAAAAACCGAGGGTTCTACGGAGTTGGCGGGGCGCCCATCCTTCCGCAGAAGCATGAGTTTGCCCGTCTGCCACGGCTCTGGGAATACACCTTGCTCCAGGCACGTGGAAAACAGACCCCGAAACCACTCCTCCAGGAAGGGCTTGAGCGCCACTACCCACGCCTGCCCCGGGATTCCATCCAGTCCCGGGGCCGTCTTCTTTTTCTTCAGGCGCTCTATAGCCACCGCCAACTCCGGTTCGGTCACTTTGGGGACGAGAAGTTCGTCCCCCGAACGCTGCCGTTCAATCGCCATCATGGGGGGCTGGTGCTCCCCCCTGGCCGGGAACAAGGCCGAAACCACATTTTCTACAACATTTGTCTGGAGGCTCGTCGTTAGTGGGGGCGCCCATGGTTGTAACCTTTGCCTGGCCATTCTGTAGGCGCGCCCCCATGGATCGTCGTCTAGAGCCTCCAGTAATTCCTTTCGGGAGGCTTCTTTGGCATCGTAAATTGCTAGTTTTAGTGCTTTCTTAGCCTCCCGGAAAGCATCGACAACGCGATTCTCTTCGGCCTCGTCCCGGCGTCTCCTCCTTCTTATTCTTTTGCACTGGCGCCTCGCCGCGATGCTCGCACGTCGGAGTTGTGCGATCTCGGCGGACCACCAGTGCATCTGGCGTCTCGGAGCCATCGGTCCCACTCGGGGCATCGATGCGTCGCATACCTCTGTGAGGGCTTCACGAAACCAGCTCACCTCGGCACTGATGTTGACGGCCGCACCGGGCGGCGGTGACATCCAGGACTGGACGATGGAGGCTTCCACCATCATCTCCTTGTCCAGCCTGCTGAGGGCCCACCTAGGTCCCCCATTTGCCGACGCTCCACCCGGTTGGGTGGCTGGTCTGGACGTGGAGATCTCGAACCGGATATACCGATGATCCGAGTACGACTCCACGTCCGTAATAACCCTCCAGCCCTTGATCAGGGCCCAGAGGCCGGGAGTTGCGAATGTTAAATCGACAATCGAACTCCCGTTATGACGAACGCATGTAGGTGCCGAAGCAATATTTATAAAAATAAAATAATAAAAATAAAAATTTTATTCAGTTTTCAAAAGTACATAATATTCGTCTTAACCTAGTTAATTATTTAAAGTACAAAATATAACATTTTCCTGTTCCTGAGCTAGGTAATTTACCTGTATTTCAGGCAACAATAAACAAAAAAGGCTTAAACTATCAGTTTTCATATAATGGTATTGGTAAGTAGTGTATAAATTAATATCAGAAATCGATTGTATCTAACTAATAGTATTATTATGATAAAAAAATAAATAAAAACATCTTATATTAACTTATTATATTAAGCAATTCCTCTGATTCCGTGTATGTAAGATTTAATAGCCACGATTGAAGTTTTTTCTTGCATTCAAAGTTGTTTGAGTTATATAATTCTAGTAATCTATTAATTTTATTATATAAGTATGGTCCTAAAAATATAAAGAATCTATTTGTAATGGAAAACTTTGCACTATAGGTATTCAAACATACTATATCCTTTCGCCTCCTGTTTAGTGTATCAGGGTTGAAGTATTAGCTAGCATGCTGTTTTAGAACAGTGAATAGAATAAAGAGCTGGCGCACAGTTAGCACTTTGCATTGTTTATATAGTTCGGTAGTAGGGAAATAGAAAGGGCGCGCAGTAGCTACTTTAAGTAGCGCTCTTTGAGCTCGTTCCAGTTTTAACATAGTGGTTATGCCAGCACCTCCCCAAGATTTTATGCAATAAGTCAGTAAGGATTGACCAAGCACTTGATAGATTTGCTTTATTAAAGCGTAGTCACATATGTGTCTCAACTTTTTAAATATTACTATAAGTTTTCTAATTCTATTACAGAGTGCATTAATATGGACCTTAAAAGTTAAAGTAACGTCGAGAGTAATTCCAAGATATTTGATGTTCATTGCTTTGGAGATAGTTGAGCATAGGCATGGTGCGCTATCAGTGCAAGTGCGGTGATGTGCATAAAGCGGGGTGTTATTGAGTAATGGTGTAGAAGTGTTCCTTGCGAAAATCATATACATAGTTTTATCAGTATTCAAGGACAGAAAATTATTAAAAAGCCAGTCATTCACAATACTAAAGCCAGATTGAGCGGATTTATAAGCTTCGTCTATTGTTTTTGCAGAAAAAAAGTAAGGCTGTGTCATCTGCATATGAAACTATGGTGCCGTTATTAAGTTGGAGATTACATAGCTCATTAATATAAATCAAAAATAGGCTGGGTCCTAAGATACTACCCTGAGGGACGCCAAAGGGGTGGTTTTTTAAAAATGTGCTATAATTGTCTCCAATTTTTAGGCACTGAAGTCTATTACTAAGATAACTTTCAAATAATTTTAACTGAGTATCCCGAATGCCGATATTTTCTAATTTTTGCAATAAAATTGGAATTGAAATTGTATCAAAGGCTTTTTTGAGGTCGAGAAAAATCCCTATAACATGCATACCTTTGTCCAAATTTTGCACAATTTCATTTGTAAGGCAATGGACTGCGTCATCAGTTGATAACTTTTTACGGAAACCAAACTGGCAACTTGAGAGAAAGGATATTTCATCTAAATATTTTATTAACCTACTGTTCATTATTTTTTCCAAAATTTTAGAGAAAGTGGGAAGAAGACAAATCGGTCTGTAATTATTTGGTTGGTTTTTATCCCCCGATTTATAAATCGGAATAACCACAGCTTTTTTTAATGACTCGGGGAATTTACCTTGAGACAAACAATTTTGAAATATGAGAGTTAACGGAGGGGCTAGTATATCCTTACAAAATTTCAAAACTTTACATGAGATGTTATCCCATCCGGGAGCACTATTAATTTTTAAGTTATTTATAATACCCTCTACTTTAGAGACGTCTGGATCGATCATAACAAATGATTTAAGCCTTGAAGGGTGTTTAGGATTAGCTTGATAGTATTTTTCAAAATTTGCCTTTTCAGATAAATTCTTACCAATGTTAATGAAAAAGTTATTTATGAATTCCGCTGACTGTGTGGGAGTTGACCTTAGTTTGAATAGTTCGTTAGGGATATCATTATGTTTTGTCGCGCAGGTCTTTTTTTTAATGAAATTCCAAATGAATTTGTTGTTACTTCCCGCAGATTGAAGTTCTTTTTTCTCGTACTCACATTTTACATTTTTCAAAATTTTATTGCAAAAATTGCGATATCGTTTGTAAATAAGAGTAATAGTATTGTTAGTAGGCTCAAGTATATACCTTTTGTGCAACTTATCTCTATGTTTTATGCATCTGGTTAAGCCAGGAGTTATCCAAGGTTTTATTATTTGGTACTTCCTGCTTTGACAAAACGTGCTTGTATTTTTCGCAATTGCATTTTGAACACAGTTAGTCACGTAATTCATAGAAAAGTTTACGTCAGTATTATTACAAACCGTGCTGAAATCTATTTGAATTAAATCACGTCTTACGTTTTGCATGTTAACACTAGAATAGCTGCGGCGGCATTTGTTATGAGTCAGCTTTAAATTCAATGTCAATAGCACGGCGCGATGATCGGTAATAGTCGAGTTAGTAACAAATGTATGTGTCAAGTAATTAGTTTTTATCATAATATGATCTAAACAGGATCCGCTGTTGTGAGTGGGAAAGGTATGGGCGGGTGATATTCCATGAAAAGCACATATGTTTAAGTATTCCTGGATAGATGAATCGTTGCTTTCTGTTATAATGTCAATATTCAAGTCTCCAGTTAAAACTATGTTTTTTGTGGAGGCGAAAGCATGTAGTATACTGTTCAAGGATTGTAAAAAAATATCAAGTTTGCGAAAAGATGGAGAGCGGTAAAAAGATAATATGACTAAGTCCTTACTTATCAGTCCTAGACAATTACTTTCATTAACACAAATTTCTTCTATGGTAAAGTTCAACGTATCTCGTACATATATTATAATGCCATCATTTTGGTTATGTAGTTTAGTTGAGCTGTGTAATTTGTACCCTGTGAGGGTGGGTAAACTATGTGCTCGGTTTCGTAACCAACATTCAGTCAAAATAATATTAGAAAATCATCGAAATTTTTGTGAACGTCAGAAGGTGATGGACGGCCTAGATGTGATGAACAATCTCAACCTGCCGGCAGCTGTTAGCCCAATCGTGGACTCGTTCGAGAGTTTGTGCAAGAGCGTCATTACGCTAACTAACAAAGAGTCGTCGCCAGATTACTCGATTCTAATTGATTACATACATGGTTCGACCGACAACATCTGCGATGGTATAAAGAAATTGAGCGAACCCCTGGGAACAGCCCTCACCAAGATCGCGAAGAGCACAGAGTTTATATCCAGGCAAACGGTCGAACTGCGCCAAGGAGTAGATGAACTGAAGAACTCTACACAAATCTCCGAAGAGCTTAAAGAAGTGCGAAATGCAGTCGAAAGTCGAAAGTAGGAGGAAAACGGGGAAAGACTCATACATGAAACCAAAGTCCTATCGCCCAATTGGTTTGCTGCCTGTCCTGGGCAAAATCGCAAATCATATTCATAAAGTTGAACTCGTTTGTCGCTCCCAAATTTAATGTTTTTTTAATAGTTAAACATAATATAAATATCTAGTTAAAAGTTACACCGTGTAAAAGAGGAGATTCACAGTGATCCAGTAGTTAGACTGTTTTTTATTAAACAACGCAACTAAGTCTATAATACTAATATTAATATTTTAGACCAATATTATTAGAACGGTTAAAAGTTTGAATT
This sequence comes from Bedellia somnulentella, assembly GCA_963576735.1. NCBI lineage: Eukaryota > Metazoa > Arthropoda > Insecta > Lepidoptera > Bedelliidae > Bedellia > Bedellia somnulentella. The sequence continues at coordinate 24,322 of OY755177.1, forward strand.
AGTGCAAATCAAGCCGCGCGGACGAGACCAGCGGTGCGAGACACGAGCGAAGCGAGGCCAGAAGAGGTCGGCAACATCACTACTACGAAGTCGTTCGGCGCATCCGACCGAGACGGCGCGACGTCACACGAAGTAGCTACTACGAGGAGCCAGCAAATCACCGGCACTGGCAGCGCCGAGCAGTGAATGGGTAACTAACAGCTACACTGATTTTGAGTAAGCAAATTGAAACTACATTAGGCCGTTACAACAAAAAGTTAAACTGGTTCTACCCACCTTACAAATAATGAAATTTTGATTTTTATATATGAATTACGTTGCTTGTCATCAAGAAATACAACTATCTGACATACTAAGATGCACTTCATGTAAGGCTGTATTTCACTATCAGTGCCTTAACATTACAAGTGCCGTATATATGTCTAACTACGTACAGGTGAAACGGACATGGAACTGTAGTCTATGCACCAATACTACACAACGGAGGGACAGAAATGACAATACCCCTATTCGTAGGAACATTTCCCATCTTCCTCGGATAATAATATGTCATGTGACGACCTTCAAAACGTTTCACGCTTCTCGCCCTCGCCCGAAAATGCTACAAATTTAATTACTAGAGCAGAAAAAATTAACAATAGTCCGCAATCAATTACTCTTCAACAGTTCAGCGATCTGTTTGATACGAAAATAGAGCAATTAAAATCCTCGCTAATGCAGTACATAAACACAACGGTGACAAGGGAGGTTTCGGCCGCAACTGATATTTTAAAAAAGGAATTTACTGCCACTACCGACTTTTTATCTGAAAATCAAAACCACTGCAAAGAAGACATCAAAGCTGAAAATAAAAAGATTTCTGTACTTGAATCCCAAAAATTATGTACTCCAGTCGGACATCAGAAATTTGGAACGGCGTTTAGAAGCCGCGGAAACACACTCCCGTAGTCTTAATCTGGAAATACATGGAATCCCCAAAAAACGAAATGAAAATGTTACTAATCTTGTGAAATCGCTCGCCAATATTGTGAATATAGCTATCAATGACAGTGATATTCGGGCATGCCGACGAATAGCTAAGTTGGACCAGAAATCTGATCGACCTCGCACGGTCCTTCTTACCCTTCCGTCGGAACGGCTTCGAGACGAAATCATATCTGCAGTCCGTAGATATAACAAGAGCAACCCAAATAAACGTGTTAGTTCTGAGCAACTGGGAGTAGTCGGCAGTAACATACCTATTTTCGTATCTGAACACCTCTCCCCGGATATGAAACAAGTTCACGCCATGGCCCGTCGGTATGGAAAAGAACACAACTATAAATACGTATGGGTGAAATACGGAAAGGCCTACACGAGGCGAGATAAAAACGCTCCTGCTAAACTTATAAAGTACAAGAATAGTTTTAAGAGTGTTAATTGATTTAAATTGGTCGAATTTTATTTTATTTTATTTACTTATTACAGTATTTGATTTGATCATGTTACATTGTTTTCCTTTTTAACTTTAAATTATGAAAATATTTTATCAAAATGTGAATAGGATTAGATCTAAGTTAAATATTTTATATTTGAACATTCTTAATGAAAACTATGACATAATTTGCTTAAGCGAAAAGAACTTAGATAGTAGTATAAACAGCTGTGAAATATTTGATGATAGGTATATAGCACTACGCAGAGACCGAGAGACCACGCACTCCCGAAAAGCTAGTGGAGGCGGCGTTCTTATTGCTATAAAAAAGAGTTTTAACATTTTACTACATCAGAACTATGAAAGTGAATTTGAAGACATATGGTTATCAATTTATTATCACTCTGTTAACATCTCAATCAAGGTCTGTCTAGTTTATCTCCCACCTGACTCAAAGACTGATCATATAAAGAGTTGATTCTCAACATGTTCGGATATATTAACCCTCATACAAAAACCAGAGTCAAAAACAATTATCTTAGGAGATTTCAATCTCCCCCATCTACAATGGGTAAGAGTCCCTGGTTTAAATAGCTACTCGATTAGTACAAACAGTATAGACACCAGATCAGAATCTCTCCACGAACTAATGGCCCTGGGTAGTTAACATCAATATAATTTTATACTAAACGAAAATGCTAGGATATAAGATTTATTTTTGAGTGACTCTACAAACCTGACACTTCAACAATGCGCCGGTTTATCAAAAGTTGATCTTCATCATCCCTCTTTCTATGTAGAAATCGACAATGGACCAAAATCTATAAAACCTAACCGAAAAAAAGTTTTGAACTTTCGAATCTGTAATTTCTCTTCTTGTATCTCTATGATTAATTCAGAAAACATAACATAACATAATATAAACATAAACGTTCACGCCGAATATCCCCGAAAGGGTTGGCAGAGGTACTAATACTTCTGAACATCACGTGACTTTGTCACCTGGTGTTCAGAGTACCAACGTTTTGCATGGACAGTGTACTCACGTGATAGGGGGCAGGCCTATCGCCATTTTGTACGAATACACTGTCACATGACTAAGTACAACTCAGCCATGTGGGTTTCCTCACGATGTTTTCCCTCACCGTTAACAACCATGATAAATTAACCACACATATGTCTTTAGAAAAGACAAATTGGTCTAGGCCCGACCCAGGATTTGAACACTAGTCGTTTGCACGATAATCGAGTGTTCTACCCACTGGGCTATCACGGTAATTCAGAAAAATGGTTAGATATACTCTGTAGTGAAGACATCAATAAAGATGTAGAATTATTTTATAATATTTTGAATATAATTATTGGTTCAAACATTTCCCTTAAAAATGTTAACAGTAATACATATCCAATATGGTTTTCTGAACCGCTGAAGTATTGTTTAGAGGAAAAAAATAAAGCATTCAAAAAATTTAAAGTGTTTGGAAACTCTCGAGATTACGATGAATTTTCACCACGCTCGAAGTCTATGATCGAAGAGTGTTATTTAAGCTATGTGTGCAGTGTCGAGGATTCTTTAGATAAAAATACGAAATTCTTCTTCTCATACGTGAAATCTAAAAAATCTAACCACTCTATTCCAGACAATATGTTCTTAGATGACACTACAGTGAGCGGGGCCCAAAACGTTTGTGACTTATTTGCCGATTACTTTGCCTCTATCTACACTGAAGACAAGTATGACACCCCCTGTGACTTCTCTAATATTGTTTCTAACATATCAATAGCCAGCACTTCGATAAATAGGCTTGATATTGCTAATAAGATGAAACAATTAAATGAGAATAAAGGAGCGGGCCCGGGTGGCATTCCTCCGATGTTTGTAAAAGCATGTGCAGAAGCTCTATCGTATCCATTATATATAATCTTCAACAAAAATCTTCAGAAGGGTGTCTTCCCAATGCTGTGGAAATCAGCTTATATTGTACCTATTTTCAAAGCAGGTCACGCGGGCGACTGCAGGAATTATCGCCCTGTTAGCATTTTATCATGTTTCTCAAAACTATTTGAGTCATTTATCTATGATACGTTAAGTTTTCATACGAAATCGTTTATTTTGCCTGAACAACATGGTTTTGTTAAGGGGAAATCATCGGTCTCTAACCTCATTGAATATACTAACTTTATAAGTGCAGCATTACTCTTGACTCTATATATACCGATTTTTTTAAAGCTTTCGATAGACTAATTCATCGTATCATTCATGGAAAACTGGAAGTATATAGTATCCATGGTAGTCTTCTACGTTGGCTGAAGTCATATCTTGATAATAGAACACAACTTGTAGCGTTAAAAGGCTATTTATCTAAACCGATCCTGGCAACCTCCGGTATTCCTCAGGGATCATTACTTGCTCCCCTTCTTTTTATTTTTAACATTTTTATCAATGATCTTGTGAGTGAAATTAAAAACCCGTGTCTTTTATACGCCGATGATTTAAAAATATTTAAAACTATTTATTTCCATGAAGACTGCACGAATTTACAAAATGACCTCGATATATTGAACAATTAGTGTCTTCAAAATAGAGTCAGTTTAAACATAAAAAAGTGCTCTGTCATGTCATTTTCTTTGAAGATGAATACAATAGACTATGATTATAAAATAGATAAAACCATAATAGAAAAAAAAGCGTTGCCAAGGATCTCGGGGTTCTACTCGATAGTAAATTATCATACAGTGAACAAAGCAACACTATCGTAAATAGGTGCTACAGGCTAATTGGCTTCCTTTCCCGAAATACCAAAGATTTTCAAAACCCTGCAAGCTTGATAAGAATCTATAAATCCCTAGTACTAAGTCAAATTGAATATGCATCAGCGATCTGGGCACCATTTTACAATACGTACATCGACAAGATAGAATCGGTTCAAAAACGCATTGTAAGATTATTATGTTCACGGTTTGGACTGAGAAGAAAATTAAAATCATATGAGGAACGTTGTCGACACTTTGAATTTAATAATTTATTTGAAAGAAGGCAAATATTAGATCTTACTACGTTGCACAAGATAATTAATGGCTCGCTTTCGACTTCTGTTCTGTCTCATATAAACATCAATGTCCCTCGGAAGACATTGCGCCATGCTCGCCCGTTTATTGCGCCAAGTGCAAGCTCAAATGTCGTTAATAATAACCCCATCCATAGAATGTGTCAATTGTATAACTCCATTTAACTCCACTGTGTGCATGCCTAATAAATAAATAAAAAATATTAGAAAAAACATTAGTTAACCGAGCCAAGCACTATATTCTGCCAAAATTAAATTCAGCCCAATACGGTTTTGTGCCGCAACATTCTACCGAGGATGCGCTTTACGATCTTATTAGTAAGTTAAAAAAAATATTAGAAATAAGTCTATTAGCCTAGTAGTATCCCTAGACATTATGGGAGCTTTCGATAATGCGTGGTGGCCAGCCATTAGGTGTCAGTTGTCAGCTAAAGGCTGCCCACCAAACATCTGCAGGACCTTCTCTAGTTATTTAAGTAATCGTAAAGTTAATGTAACATACGCTGGGGCAACCTCTTGCAAGCAGACAACTAAAGGGTGTGTGCAGGGCTCCATAAGTGAACCCACACTGTGGAACCTGCTTCTTGATCCCCTATTGGATCAACTGGAGACAAGTGGAGTATATTGTCAGGCATTTGCCGACGGTATTTTTTAATATTTCACGGCAAATGTACAGAAGACATAGAAACGCAAGCGAACGACATTCTCAACGAAGTAATCCAGTGGGGAATCAGAAACAAACTGGAATTCGCACCACAAAAGACCAACGCGATGATAGTCACAAAAAAAATGAATATAAATGAGCCGAAACTACAAATGGGTGGCACGAAAATCCAGGTTGTAAAACAAATAAAACTGTTAGGACTCATCATCGAAAACAAGTTGACCTTCAACCACCACATAAGTTATGTATGCGCAAAGGCTCAACTGGGGTCTCAATCCTGAAATAATTCGAACGATCTATGTGTCGGTGATCGAACCAATTATTTTATATGCTGCAAGCTGCTGGGCGTCTGAAGCCGGCAAAATAACTTCTCTTAACAAGCTCAATAATCTACAAAGAAGCTTCGCTCAAAAAATAATTAAGACGTATCGCACTGTGTCATTGACCTCGGCGCTAGCAATATCAGGTTTTCTTCCCCTAGACTTGAGGATAAGAGAAGCAGCACTACTTTATGAGGCGAAACGGGGAAGACCCCAGGATTTTATTGGCGGAAGTAGAAGAAGCCGTGTGCTATCTGAAAAAACCCCACCCGGCACAAGAAACAGGTGGAAATCAACATCACTGACGACATACAAGACATCAAAAATTCCAGTGACTCAGTGGACGTCTACACAGATGGTAGCAAAATAGAAAATAAATCGGAGCAGCCATGACGATCTGGAAAAACCAGATAGAAATAGATAAAAGTAAATTTAAACTAGAACCCTTCTGCAGCGTATACCAGGCGGAGATGTTCGCGATATTTAGGGCGACTGAAAGAGTACGGATGATGAACGGCGAAACAAACTTTCGAGTCCTGAGTGATTCAAGGTCGGCTCTCGAAACCCTTCAAAACGCGAATAACCTAAATCCAGTCGCTTTTAAAGTCAAACGCAATCTCCGAGAAATCAAAGATCAAGGCAAGACACTCGAACTACGATGGATTTGAGCTCACATCGGTACAAACGGGAATGAACGCGCGGACGAGCTCGCGAAAGACGCGGCACTGAAACTTAAAACAAAAGCAGACTACGGCAGCTGCCCTGTATCGCATGTCAAGAGGTACATAAGGGAAGAAACCAAACACCTGTGGAACCAGCGGTATACAAGATCCACCACTGGCGCTGTCACAAAGATATTCTACCCAAGCATCGAACAATCATACCCCCTCGTACGCAAACTCCGGCTTACCCCATATTTTGTCCAGGCCCTTACAGGGCATGGTGGTTTTGCCTTATACCTACATCGTTTCAAACTAAAACCTGACCCTGGTTGCGCTTGTGATAAAAATATTGAAGAGACCGTCTACCATCTTCTGCTTGATTGCCCCAGGTATGATAGGCAACAATACGAGACAGAAATGCTCTTAAAAACGAAACTATCAATTGAAAATGTATTTAAAATATTGGCTGACAAAAACATTAGAATATACTTGCAAGACCTTTGTGAAAAAAATGTAGCGGACGCATGCAAAAGAAATAAATAATGTGAAAAACATAATGGTATCGAACGTATATTTTCAACACATACTTGAATGTATGTGACTGAATATATAGACGATAAGGATAAATAATTTTAAGATAGCACTAATCATACAGAGGATAATAAAAAAAAACACTTAAGTCTAATTAATGTGATGAATAACCTCTCATTGTAATATCAATACATAGCATTTAGATTAGCATTAAATACAAAGTTAAAGATGTGAAAGAGAAAAAGTTGCCTAAAAAAGAAAAACAAACGCGTATAACCGCCCTCGGTGCTAGTACGATAAGTAATGAAACACGTCGGGGCGCACGAGAAAGACGTTTTTGTCGATGCAGCCGTAGAGAAGATCCGTTTCTCGACCGTCGCTAGCACAGCATGTAAAATAAGCGTATGTTCAAGGGCGTGTGACGTCACTGAGCGAATGGTTTCGTGTTTTCTCGACGAGGGTAACGACAACTCCCTTCTTTTGCTAGCACAGTGTTACATTGCGCGAAGACATATGTCGACGCTGCGACGACATAGTCATGATATTTCTCGTGGTGAGGTTGGGGTCACGACAACAAAATATAATTACGTAATTTTGTTATTGAGATACAAAAGTTACATTTTTCATAAAATTTTGAATGAGTATCACATATTTAAGTTTAAAACTGTAAACTTAGTAAATTTTAATCGCGAAACATTGGTTTAAAATAGCACTACCACGCCTTTTTTGTTATTGTATTTATTTATATTTATTTCATTCTAGATTTGTGAGTTTTAGTTTACAATTCTTAACTGTTTTATTATTTAAGGTGCAGTGTATGTTCTAAATACCACTACCTTATCTCTTTTCACGTCAATGATTATGGAATATGTTTTTAAATAAAGTTTCAAAATGATATGTTATTTTTAGTTTGAAACTGTACTAAATTGCATAGTTTTAGATTTTTTTTTGCTGTTACGCTGTGCATCGGTTAAAAAAAGCACCACCTATCTTTCGTGTCATTATTTTGTTTATCAATATTTTTTCTGAAGTTTGACTTGGGAAACATGAAATTTAGTTCAAGTCTGTTGGCACAAGCCAATCACAATGAAACTGTTGCGTCGGTTTTAAAAAACGCTACCCAATTTCGTTTTGCCAAGTTCGAGATGTTAATACAACTTTCTTACATAATTATTATCGAGCAATTTTCGATTCACATTTTAATCATTAAATTGTCGCTTGTAAACTTTACCGTCTTTTATTTTGCCGCAATTTTCTAACTCTATTAAAATATGCAGGCACAGCTATTTTACCACAGCATCAGCATTATGCTGGGCAACAAAATTGCCCCAAGTATCTATATATTGCTTTAGTAATACACTTGATGTCAATATATTCATATATATGATAACAGGAAATAGGTATATGGAATAAAAAAACAAGGATTCGAAAAGAAGACATTTATTTATATTATATATATTTATTGTTGAACACATGTAAAGCCACTTTTGTAAAATCAACACAAAGCAATATCTCAAAATTATTCAACAGCAACACATAGTAATAGTGTAGTAGTCTATTAAATGACAATACAAAGCAATGTTTAAAACAAACTACCAAATTAATCTATATTATAATAGTGCATGCAACTATATAAATATATTTAAACCCCAACCGCACCGCTATACAAATAATTGAGGTAGCATTTTAACTTACACAGCAATAATACAAAACTTTATTAAAAACTCACACATGCTTGTCTTATTTGATACACTTACTTACAATATGTTAACAATACTGACTAACTAAAATGTTTTTAATTCATCAAGACATACTCATTTCAGTTACACACAGTATAGTAGTTCACTATTAAACTATAGAAATCAAAACTAAATTAGCAAAACAAATTTGCATATGCAACACTTATATACTATTCAGAAGCTTCTCGGTCTTATTAGAGGACATTCAAAGTAAGATGGGATACTCCTTTTCAGCAATGTTCTGAAAATAAAGAAAATATGCATTAGTTACTTCGGTGATTCTAAGTTTAATCTAGTCATAACACCTACATTCATAACCTTACGATGGGGTACAGAGATCATGTGTACTGCTCAACATGGTCACCTAACGTTCATATTTAGGTGTCCTAGATGAAGCTTTATTTGTACATACATGAACAATACATAATTAAATGAACTGAGAAGTTTTGGCTAGATATATATTCGGATTTATACAAAATATTGTGATTTATAGCCATGAGTATAGATATGGTGTGGCATAGGTAAGTATAAGTGTTATGTCTATTCCAAAATAAGATTGAGGAGTAATATTTCATTTTTGGTTTAACTACTTATTTCATATCATCGTCAATACACACATAGGATCGCGCCAAAAGTTCTCATTGGGGAAGACAGATACTATCAATCATTACTTTTAGATTCATAAAGCATTTTCTATAGAATTTAGATTGCGAATTGTTTCTTTTTTATTTCTTGTAAGCTATACTTACGACTTGTAAAAAGTGAAATGAAAACTTACGATTTTATTAAGTCTCATCCGATCAATATCAGTTTGCCGGATTCTTTGATCTCCGGATGGGCCTCAAGTTACGAGGGGCCACAACTCCACATGGTCTAGCCACTTGTCTATTGGAGGGATGAAGCCAAATAGTGGCTAAATCGGGGATGGTGTTTTGAGTTTCGAATACACTGGTCTGTAAAGTTAAAAAAATGCACATTAAACTTATACAACACATTTATAATCACTCGCATATTCATAAAGAAACTTATATACTTACTATATCAACAAATAGTACTCCATCCTTGAAATCCGAATTATATTTAAAACCGATAGAAACATAACAAAACAACACGAAACGACCATCTTGTTTAAGTGGCAAATAACCCATAGAATGACAACTTCTCTCTGCCAACGTCAACAAAATCTTGAAAATTTCTACCTGTTGAAATTTTGTTTACTCAAAGCTGTATAAGTGGTATATTATCCATAATGTGTTATGAAACAAGAAAAATATAAGAGTGTATGTAATATACCTACATAAACCTCTAAAATGGGTAAAATAATTAGCCGTAAGCAAAGTGGTAGAAAGAAACCAACTAATTTTGAATGAACTCAAATACACACTAAAATAAAAAGTAAAAAACCTAATTGACCGACGGAAAGTGAACGAATAAACGTCTTCTCGGCCATGAAAGCTTTGTCGTCCTCTCTCGACATACAAGACTGTGCTAACAAAAGTGGGAGGAGTCCGAGAATTTCGGAAGCCACGACAGACGAGATATCTCGACTGTTATTACTTGCTATACTAGCGCCGCTGTGGTCCTGCTAGGGAAAGCAAAGCTGAAGTTACCAGATAAATTCATACATTAAAAAAAAAACCTAACCTAACCTAACCAAACTGTAATGTTACGTGTCTTAAGTCTTAATCCCCTTATGGAAATAAGGCTTATGCTTATGCTAATTACAAATTGATATGAAATTTATTATAATTTAATTCACATTCATTATAAATCCTTACTGACAGGATTCGTTTCGAAGCTGTTTGCTTTTACCTACTTTTGATCTATATCTAAGAATATTTTCAATGCTAAATGTATGTACATAGAACAAACTGATTGTTAATGTAATGTTAATAGAAGACCACGTTGGACACATTAACATCAAATAGAGAATGTGCTCAATAAGGCAGGCAATTATATAACAATAATTTTTTTTTTATTAATTTTCAAAAGTACATAAAAGTTGTCTTAATCTAGTTAGTTAAATAAAGTACATAACATTTCCCTGATTGATGATGATCGTCTCAAGATTCGAAAACAAGCGTCTCGGCATAAAAAAGGCTTAAATTGTGTAAAATAATGTTTGCAAATACTTATTTTTGAAAGAAGGTAGTGCTCCCCACTGAGCTATCACGGATGTTTATTAATATAAAATTTTCTAATAACAGTGTAATTGACTTGAATGCTTAGTTGAATTGCAATGAAATGCATTCCATTATTCAAGATCCTTTTGAAATACAAATCGTATTCTGTATTAGATTCGGTCGTTGTATGAGGCATTAATTTGAATGTAGTATCAGCTTAAATATCACAACCAACCTCTTCTCTGTGGTCATATAGTATATAACTAGCCTTTTGTTAAGTAATTTTGCGGAGATGTTTGATAAAAACCCTTTACCAGAGAGCAAAGAGACTAATAAAACAAAGAAATAAGTTACACCAGTTTATTAAAAATTAAATATACACAATAAACAGAAGAAAAATAAATAAATAAAATAACAACAATAATATTCACTAATGGTCCGCCAGCGGTGATCTTGCACATGCGAGTCAAAAGAGGACCGGTCCATCACAACTCGGCGATGTCCAAAATTCAGTAAGGCCAGATGAAAATGATTTGTTAGTAGGATAGGGTACATCCCTATGTCCTCCTCTTTTTTCGTCTTGAAAGTGGCAGTATGTAGGAGTATAACGCTAGTAGTAGCTGTCAGAAATAGTACTTCAGAAAGTAATAATTGTAAGAATTATTTGTAGAATAATTAGTTATCCTTTTTTTAAGAATCTCTTCTAGAATCCTAATTAGTAATGCTTTTGAGAAGTTCTTCTAGAGTGAATTCAAAACCGCCGCGGACCCCTATTTTATCCTAGATTTGGGATTTCTCGAAGTCTATCATGATATGAATTTTTAACATTCAAATAAAATAAACAACATTTAAATTCATTCCTAACCTAACCTTAAGAATCGTCGTCAGAGGGGGCGCTCAAGGGCGAAGCTGCTGCCGCACCGCTTTGTACGGCCTGCTCCATGGGTTTGTTGTTCAGAGTCTCCAGTGATTCCACCTTGGAGGCGATTTTGGCCCTGAGAATAGCGATCTTCAGGTGTTTTTACGCCTCGCTGCACAGGTTAACTATATCTAGTTCCTCGGCCTCGCCGGCGTCGCCTTCTTCTAAAACGTTTACAGCGACGGCCCGCCGCCATACTTGCTCGTTGGAGTTGAGCTAGTTTGGCGTACCACCAGTGCACTTGTTTCCTCGGAGCCATCGGTCCCGCTTGGGGCATGGACGCGTCGCAAATATCTGTGAGGGCCCCACGAAAGCAGTCCATCTTGGCACTGATGTCTTTGGCCATATAAGGTGGCGATGCCAGGACTGGAGAATGGCTGCTTCAGCCATCAGTTCTTGGTCCAACTTGCTGAGGACTCATTTTGGTCCCCCATTCGCCGATGAGCTGCCTGATGAGGTGGCTGCATGTGACGCGGAGACCTCGGACCAGATATAGCGGTGATCCGAGTATGTCTCCACGTCAGTATTTATTATTCCGGCAGCCGTCGCCCAGTCAAGAGCCCCGCCGAAAAGTTTAGTCACCGGAGTCCCTAAAGCTACAGATTTGGCGTTGAAATCACCGGCCACTAGCACCTTGCGGGGTCGCCGTTGTAAGACTGCTGCTCCCAAATTTTCCAAAAACACTTAGAAATCGGAGAATGGGGCGTTTGGGGAAAAGTACACCGATATGACGACGATGTCCCCAATAGGCACTGAGACGAATCCCCGACCTCGATGCACCTCTTTTAGCAGCAGCCCTGAGGCTCTGCTAACCACGATCGCAGCAACGCCGTCTATGTCCGACACCTAATTCACCCCAGTTGGGATTAAATATGATTCCAAGACCACTCCAATATTTATTAACCACTCCGCCATGCTTTGAAAGAACAGGTCTTGAGCAGTGGTGCAGTGGTTAAGATTCGCCTGGAGGAACCGCAAGAAAATTTAGATATCATGGGTTTCTCCGATTGGATTAACCGTGCCCTTAAATCCGTTGCCGGCCTTTCCTATTTTAGGTCGCTTTTTTTTGTTCGCAGAACAAAACTTAGCCCTGACAACGTGCTTCACTAGTTTGTTGGCTGCTTTACAGAACGGGCTGCTAGGTTTAGATGCACACTCGCTAGCTTTGTGGTTTTCCGAATCGCAGCGGAAACAAAGATTGCCGCGATTGACACTTGAAGTGCACTGTGCACGCACATGACGAGATTCGAGGCATTTGAAGCTACGCAGTGCTCTCTTTGAAGTTGTTAAACCCGGGCTTCGCCCAAACCAACTCAATTTTTCAACTGCAATAGCTTTTTTGCTACAGCAACTAAGCATCGCACATGAACGGAACATGCACCTCTAATCCCTTTATTAATATGCCCTATTTTTATGTCAGCTGACAAGCATCCACCAGTAAGGGCTACGGTATCGGCAATTTCGTCCTGGGATACTGAGTTATCCAGGTCCACTAGGGGAATATCGTCTAGCTTAGTAGGCACTTTGATCAACTCAGAATCAAAACATTCCCTAAGTTTGGAAGCCAGCATAACGGCTTTTTTCGGAGATCCTTCCCCAGTGACTTCAATCTTGCGGGCACCCGTAATAGCAGTTCTTATCCGCACAGACCCAATCCCAAGTCCAGATAGGTTAAGCTTCTGCCTGGCTTTAGCCATAACCTTTTTATAAGTGATACCGCCTTCTGGGGCCGACTCATCAATGTGGACAATCACCGCTGCTGATCAAGGCTTATCGAGCAAGGCAGCTTCTTGGCCGCCTTTTCTGCAGTACTTGAAGTGGTCACTTTAGTCGGAGCTTTAGCTTTTTGTGGGATCTTTTCCCCTACACCACTTCCATCGATGGGATCCTCTGACTCAGAAGAGGTAGACCCGTTGTGAACAGTCACTCATGTGACCCTCACTTACATCGGTTTCCGATAGTCGTAAACCATAGTCCTCAGACATGACTAACAGAACATGCTGTGAGACTGATGTTGTCATGTCAGTTCACCGCAGAATTATACAAGCTATCGCTCATAGATTCCGCAGCTGTGTCGCTTAATTCCAGGTCCTTACTAATGTCGCATGGGTCGTTGTTTTGGCGTTTTTTGATGATGGTAGAAATAAAGTATCGTCGGTAATGGGTCTCCTACCGCATCGCCCAAAAAACCACTCAAAAATGCTGCATACCGTTAGTCGCCTCTTACGACACCCGCGGGTAGAAGGGGTAGTGACATTCTAAGCCGGCACTACACAGCAAATTTAATTATTTAATTGACAATTGTATATTCTTTGTTGAAACCTTCGTAGCAAACTGTAATATTTGACTGTGTTATGATTGATTTTGTGTTATTCAAATTAAAAATCAATGTCATATTTACAATCCGCAAGGTAGAACAAAATGAACGATTGTAAACTACCTACCACCTCTGGTTTCTTGGAAATAAATGCTTATTATTCATATATTATTTTTGTTAAAATCTGAATGGACGGCTTTAGCATTTACTCTTTTTAGAATTTTTTCCAAATGTGGCTGAGGAGTTTTTATTCTAGCTTTGAAGCTCCGGCTACCCCTTTTTGGGATTTACGGCCGTGAATATATTTATGTATGTATGTTGAATTTTTGGTTTGTACATTTTCTGTTATATTTTAAAACTAGTTGAAGTAATTTAAAATACACTAATTCAATGAAAAATACGTGAAAAAAGTCGTGTAGTGTCGGCTTAGAATAGCACTACCGATGGGTGTACGTAAGAGGCGACTAACGGTATTGGGGCTTTTAAGGGATTTTTGGGCGATCCCATCCCAGTCCCATCACCAACAACCTTTACTTAACCATCTTTTCCCCACTCAATTTTCCAAAAGCGGCTGAGGAATTTTTAATTCCTTAGCTCTGGCTACCCCTCTTAGCGATTTATAGCCGTGCGTATATGTATGTATGTAAGTATGTCAATGAAAAATGCATTAAACTCACTCCGGTGTATTTGATTTAAACTTATGAATTTATATTCATTTTTATTTATTGTCAGTCTGTGATTAAATTAAGAATATTTTAATATTGTTTTTTCATAGTCTTACTGAAATCTTCAAATAAATGTTAGTTGAAATTCAATCACTAGTCGATCTCTAGGGTAGGTTATTTTGGGTATGAAATGGTCTCACAGTACAATTTCCTAACATTTTGTTATTAGCGCTAATAAGTTACTCCAACAATAGTGAACTTTCTAAGTTATATCAAAAACATTGCGGTAACTAATAAAATAGGCGTTTTACATTAATACATATACAATGGCTATAAATTCTTAGAAGGGGTAGCCAAAACTCCAGGATAAGAAACCCCTCAGCTATCTTTAGAAGTAGAGAGAAGAAAGTTTTTGAAATAAAGATTGTTGGTAATGGGTCTTCATCCGCATCGCCCAAAAATCACTTAAAAGCCCCAATACCTATAGTCCCCTCATACGAACACCCACGGGAAGATATGGTATAGTGCTATTCTAAGCCGATATTACATAGCCGCACATTATCATTTTATAATTGAAATGGTCGCCTATTGAATTTTAATTAAATGATTGCAGCAGGAACACATCAACGTTGTCTTCTTGATGCTTGCCGTTTTACAAACTGCTATGATCGATCGGTTGTGATGTTCGGATGCCTGCACCATTGTCGTAGCGAATATAGCCATTACAGTGCAGGCAAAGTAGCAACATGTACAAACGGTTGCCCACTGTGGACCCATTGTTCAAACAGATTCTGGAACCGTCAGCCCTTTAATCAAGGGGCCTTTGGTGATATGGCTAGCCGTTGAAGTAGCCGGCTAATTTAGTAATGGCTGTGACATATACATCGAGCTTGATGTTTAAATTCCATACTCATTAAATAAATAACAATTTACTCGCAACTGAAATGTTGCCGGAGCTTTAGAATTTACAATCCACTTTTATAATTTAAGAGCGAAAAAAAATATTAAAAACTTGCATACATATACTTACGGCCATAAATCCCAAAAAGGGGTAGCCAGAGCTTCAGAACTACGAACTCCTGAGCCACATTTAAGGGGGGAAGATAGTATAAATAAAGTATCTTTGGTGATGGGTCTCCAACCGCATCGCCCAAAAACCACTTAAAAATATTCCTATATTTGCAGACAACGAGTCTCGGTTGAATATTGATCATTGTTCTCGAAATAAAACGAAATAATTTGGAGGGAACCCATTAAGCAGAGCCAATTTACCTCATAATGGTGCACCTGTAAGCAAAGGATAGGCTGCCTGCCTGCTGTACAAAGTAACTCCAAAGATATTGCCTTCTATCACGTGGGTCACAAGCAGAACTGAACACTCTGAACACCAGGTGACAACGTTACGTGTTATTAACAAGTTTTAGTACTTCTGCCACCCCTTCGGGGATAGACATTGTGAACTTTGTAGTACCAGTGAGTACTAGTGAGAATCTTTTTGAGGTTCGATGTTATAAACAATCATTACTTCTGCCATCTGTATGCATATATACCGTTTATATATATTTGTCAATTGCAATGGGAATAAAAATTGCAGATAAAATTAATTATATCCTCTTCCCACGATCTATTCTACGTTCTGAACATAATTTCCTATCAAGTAATCCCTCTCACTCAACCAATTTCTAAGACTCCTCCTTCACTGCGCAGGCTGTTCAATTGTGGAACGCACTTCCGGTAGAGATTCGTCAGGCTAAATAACAATCAATTTTCAAGGATATGGTAAAAAAACACTACCTCACTAAAACGCTATAATACTGTTGCAAATTAAAAATATACATACATACAATACCTACAATTAAAAATATACATACATATACATACATAAAAAAAACATGTCCAACCAAATGCTTTCATATTTCAACAAACATAATATATTCCATGACGAGCAATATGGTTTCACCAAAGGTAGGTCTACTGTAGATGCAGGAGTGTCACTAATGAAACATATTTTTAATTCATGGGAAAACTCCCGGGATGCGTTAGGTATATTCTGTGACCTCACAAAAGCTTTTGACTGTGTAAAAAAAGAAATAGCGTTGATTAAACTTAAATATTACGGTTTTGACGAGCAAACACTGAAATTGATGGCATCATATCTTAATAAAAGAACTTTAAAGGTTGATATTAATGGAACCACGTCGGAAGGATCGGAAATAGAGATGGGCGTTCCTCAAGGTTCTATACTTGGCCCATTACTGTTTCTGATTTACATTAATGATTTACCATTTATGGTACAAAAGTATTCTGAGATAGTTATGTTTGCGGATGACACATCTTTAATATTTAATGTAGCGAGATCCTCTACATCTCTTGACGACGTAAATAAAGCTATCTCACTGGTATTGCATTGGTTTACTGTAAATAACCTGGTTCTAAATGCCAAAAAAACTAAATGTATTAAATTTACTGTACCGAATGTTAAGCAAGTTGATAACAATATTGTTATTGATAGTGAAAAAGTAGAATTAGTGAAAGAGACAAAATTCCTAGGGATAATAATCGATTCTAAGTTGCAATGGGGACCCCATATACTAACACTTTCTAAAAGGCTGAGCTCAGCAGCGTATGCCGTGCGTAAGATTAGAGAAATAGCAGACGTAGAAACAGCTCGCATTGTTTATTTCAGTTATTTTCATAGTATTATGTCGTACGGTATTTTATTATGGGGTAAAGCGGCTGATGTTCATAAAGTTTTCGTCTTACAAAAGCGAGCTATCCGATCTATTTACATGTTGAGGTTGAGGTATTCGTTGCGCGAAAAATTTAAAGATATTGGCATTTTAACTGTCCCTTGCCAATACATATTAGAGAATTTAATGTATGCTAAAAAAAATATATGCCAATTTAGTAAAGTTAGTGATAGGCATACTGTTAACACTCGAAATAAGGACAAACTAAACGTAAGTAACTCCTTTATGGGACTATCCCTCCAAATGTTCAACAAACTTCATTCTGACAGTTGGAATTGCCTGTGGCATCTTTTAAAAAGGCAATTAAAGCAATGCTTTTAAAGAAATCTTACTACAGTGTTCAAGATTTTTTAAACGACAAGGACCCAACGCGCACATGACCGTCTCCGTAAAGCTATAAATCTTCCCTCGTTATTCCCAGGAATAATTGTCTGGTGAGGATTTTTCTTCTCATGTTATGTGATTGGGTTTTTGTGATGGACAATTTATTTTTATTATGTCAAACTAGCGTTTGGTTTTGTCGCATAGAAAATCTTTTATAAAGTAAAAACATGTTAATAAACTGAAATTGTACAAACCATGTTTTGAAAAAATAAAAAAATGTGAATGTAAAGAGTTTCTTTGTTGCTTCTTCTCTTTACGAACACCTTCCGAAGCAACGGACTAATGATAAATTTAAAAAAATTGACTTTCAAAAAATGATAGATTTTAACTTAATTTTGAAGAATTAACTTTTTGACTTTATTACATATACTCACGGCTAAAAATCCCTAGAAGGGGTAGCCAGAGCTAAGGAATTAGAAATTCCTCAGCCACTTTTGGAAAGTTGAATGGGTAAAAGATGGTAAAATAAAGGTTGTTGGTGATGGGTCTCCAACCGCATTGCCCAAAAATCCCTTAATAGCCCCAATGGGCCAAAGTGTCCTGGGGGCTTAAATATTTCATAAAATCTTTCATTGGTCGTATCTTGGTCTCTTTTGTTGCTTGATAATACCTACTCTATCATTTTGTTAACAATGCAGCGAAGACCTTTACAAAAACGTAAAGATGGTAAATTTAGTTGGTATGTAAGTAAACGTCCGAAGTATGAAGAATAAAAGAGCATGTATGAAAAGATTGATGGATGTAAACGAAGCTAGAGAGTTTAAATCTTTTTGTTCATGAAAACCTCATGTGGGGATTATTACTAATAAATAAAGAATAAATAAAGGAAAGAAAAATTTCGACACAGGCGGGATCCCGCCTGTGTCGAAATTTACTTTAATATTATTTAATTTAATTTAATATCATACCGCGATGTACGATGCAACTACTGGCGTCATCTAGTATGTAATATGTAAATTAGTAAGGATTTGGTTTTGGTCGCGTGCGACTATTATTTTTCATGTATAATTTTGGTGTTTCTATTCCGATTTCTATGAATTTTTTTTATTGAATAGGTAATAATGTTAACTTTTTATAATAAGGGATGAGTGAGAGTATTATAAACGTAAGAGAAACAAATATAATCAGAATGCTCCGAACGGCTAAGCTATTAGGTGTTACAATCAAGAAACTACTTCCACGTCACTTAAATTTTACATAAGAAAAACAGTCGTCCACTTATTAAACAAACTTTAAGTGAGGTATTCCCCACTGACCAACTAATCCGTACAACTAGTTGTACGGTTGGTAATGATTTTTGAAAATCTTTCCCCACCGTACAACTAGTTGTACGGTTAATATATTATTAGAAAATAAATACTAAATCGTTCCCCACCGACCAACTATTTTTTTTTGATAGAAACAAGTATGTATATGGTGTTTCATATAGGAATGGGTTTGTAGTTGTAAAATTTTCGCCAGTACAAAAACATCAAGAGGTAAAATAACTTAGAATTTTTTAATAAATTTAGATCATTTTTTACATTTTAAGTACCAGGGTAGTATAAATATAAATGCAGCTTTAATAAAATAAACAAGCTAAACTGTTTTTTATATGTATATATTTATTTTCTGCAGATTTCACTAATTTATAATACCATTTTTAAACTTGAATTCAAATGTTCACGCCGTATATCCCCGAAGGAGTTGGCAGAGGTACCAATACTTCGAAACATCACGTGACTGTGCCACCTAGTGTCCAGAGTATGTAGCCACGTTTTGCTTTGATTCGGATCATCACCACGTAATAAAATTTTTTTTTTGAACCAATTTGCAGCCGACCAATTTTTGTACCAGGAACCCATATAATATTAGAAAATAGAAAATTTTCTTTTTGAGAATGTAATAAAGACTAGAATTGTAAACTTGATTAAACCAAACCATCCACAACGAAAATTATTCTTTCATCGACATATTACAATATTTAATATTTTACTAACAATTCATATTAAATATATTTTAGTGATCGAATATAGCCTTTCTGAATGTTCTATTCATACATTATGTTATGAGTTACTGGAAATAAAAAAATAATAAGTTGAGAGTACTATGCATGGTTTTACATCACCCGGTTATGTCACAGAAACGGATAAAAACCGACAACATATTGCACCAAATTTCTAAGTTTTTTTACCACTTGATGTTTTTATACTGACGAAAATTTTACAACTACTTACCCACCCTTTATAAAGATTAGTTGGTCGGTGGGGAATACCTAGTAGTCAAATTTAATCATTCCCCACCGACCAACTATTTAGTTGGTCAGTGGGGAATAGTTTAGTTGGTCGGTTTTGAGTTGTACGGATTTAGTTGGTCGGTGGGGAATACCTCCTTTAAGTAGTAATTGTAACTAAATCTTGCGAAACTCTAAAAATAAGATTAGCTGATAAATTATATAAAATAATATAATGAATAAGATATATACACTAGATGTTTCCTGAGACTTTGTGCGCGTCAATTTCTGTTATTATGATCGCGATTAAGAACTTTGTAAAATAATATATTTTAAATTACTTGTGTAAATGATACTTATAGTTTTATATATTTTCTCCTTCTTTCCTCTCTTCTTCCTTCCTTCCTATGGCTCAAGAAAATTGTTAGCAGGATAATGAACCCTCTGGTGTGGTGTGTGTAGTTTTATTTATGGATCACCAACAGATGGTGAGTACATTACATTCAAAAAAAGCTAAACTAATTTAACAATTAATGTGTCAGGTCAGGTGACAGGGAAAGCAACATAAAATAAGATGATATATCAAATCAACGATTAAGTAAGTGCAACAAATTGAATAAAGTTAAGATTGGTAGTCTACAGTTTAGTTAGAGCTGTAAAGTGTGTGCAGTAGTGAAGCTGGATGCAGACTTACAAATTCTACAGTGATAATTTTAATTGATAATAGTCTGGATTTACGACTGTAAGTACTCTGTGAGGTGCGAAATCAATTATATAGGTGCTAGTGCTACTGAGTTAGTCTCACTAATTGTTTTTTTTTTAGTTCGTGGGATTGGATTCGGAGTCGAAACCTGCGGATCATAGGCGGCCGTTGGATGAGGTGATCGTGAGGGTAATAATATAAAAAATAAAACTCAAAATCATTGTCCCAAAAATTATTATTTACAAAATAGTTACAAAACATAAATAAACATTGAGCATTATTTACAACAAGTTATCATGAACCAAACTATGGCCAGATAAAGTCTTATTTCTTAAATTAATAATTTCGATTTGTACCGTAAGTGTAGCCTAACTTTTTTGACTTCATATTATGTCACGCATGTAAATAAACCGATTATCGATTACATGTATTTTTATTTTTATTAAATTTTTAAATATTTCTAATGCATCGATGTATAAACAAACAGATTTCAACTTCACAACTATGATTTTGAGACGAGATTATTCTTACATGACTGACGGCCGCATGTGAGGCGTATCTCTAGGTTTGCTCTATCACCAAGAAGTTGACTACCACAACACCTGAATAATAACTCATTCAGATCCAAAACACGACAACTTTTTAGATATAATAAAAAACGATCCTAGCTCGTAAATCAAAATAGCACCAAAGTAACTACAGTAAAATATTTATTTGTGATATTATGCTAGTTTGGTGACTTCTTAAAATCATTTGATAGACACCAAGATCACGAAGATCTAGATAAAAGAGATTGAAAACAAACAAACATTCTTATATTTCATAGAATTGGTTTTGGTGGTTTGTTATTCTGCTAATCATAAAGAGCACAGCACAATACAATCTTGTAGTTACTTTCTATACTGTTGTACGCAAGCTATATCGTCCTATATAATTTATCTTTTTCTCTTCTACGTCAGCTTTGTTTTTAAATATTTTCATATCGATGCATAGACTACCGGAACGGTGTTCACATGTGTGGTTATAGAAATGTACATTACCGAAAGGAACGTTATAACATTTTAACATTTACCTTATTAATTTCAAAGTTATTTACGCTTTTGGTAAGGTTGGATTTATTCAATTCGTATTTTATATAAATAAAATTCTTTACTAAACAAAAACCACAGTAACCTCATTAAGAAATGAATTAAAAACTTAATTGAGCATTTTTTTAGATATAACTGTAATTTTGGATTAAAATACGTTATGTTTACCATTATTCTTTGCAATCTATGAAATAATTAAGTCACTTTCAAGTTTGGAGCAAACAATATTTTTAGTTAATTTGATCCCATGAATACTATAAAAGCCGTTTGTGGAATAAAAACAGACAATAGCAAACTTTAAGAATTCAAACAACTTGTGAAATCATTCACACTCTATAGTGGTAAACATATAGTGTGACCGTTGTAATGCAATTTTAACTAACAATGGTAAACATTAAAATTAATTATATTAAAGGGTATGAACGCAGGGGCTTCAACCCGCAATTGCGAAATCCGAATATAAAGAAAACTTTCACACCACTCCCACGAGGCGTTATATAATGTTACTAACTATTGTAGTAACAAGATTTTTTCTCTAACTGGTTGACCTATTTAATTCTACGTTATTAACACCTTGACTCTCACTGCTATTCTAATAGTAGTAGTGCTGAAGATCTTCTGCTCCAAGCACGGGACTATGTACAGGTATCTCTGAAAATATATGAAATAATTAATTAGAATTATTCGTACTTTAAAATTTTAATGGTGAAGGAAGCATGTCGTTTAATTTTAAACTAGTTTATCATTTTATAAATCTACTGTTAAATAAAACAGTCAATAATGAATCATGCTTCAAACACGTTTTAAGGTTATTATACGTAACTAAATACAACTTGTACATAACCAAAAGTAGGTATGAGTTATTAAATCTAAAAATAATAAATCGAATGTATCTACAACGTAAAGATCTACTTGAAGAGTACGAACTACTGCATGCAACAATAAATAGGTAAGTGTTAGTGCAGGTCTCAGTCATTGTTAGTCACCAGTCAATAGCTGTCAAGTCAAGTCACATACCTAAGTTTAGTCAGTCAGTTTCAAACTACTACAATTCGATTGCCTTTGAGTAGGTATTTCACATCTTTTCTTCTTCTCGTCTTGTCATCTGACGAAGGCGGGGTTGTTGAAGTGGTGGTGGATGCGGAGGTTGTAGTGGGTTGCTCAGAGGGTAAAGCAGGTAAAACATCTGCCGGAAGAACTCCAACCTCATCGGTAACTACGGGAGTAGGCAGCATAGGCATTTGATAAACCCCTTTTTCAATAATTTTTTTGTACAAATCCAGACCCTCCATATCTATATGGGGGAGCTCCTCGGAAGATCGTTGGATATTCAAATGTGCTAATTTGTCGAGATTGTGTTGTATCTTTTGGAGTTTGGCGGCTGTCAGGCCCTGAGATTTCTTTGGTACTTTTGCATAACTAGATTTCGCAGAGGCATAATCGTGAGGTGCATAGTCAGAATATGCGTCAGGTGCTGCCGGTTCTCCGTAGGAGTTGACGGCGCCCCACGTGCCGGGCTGGTAGTTGGGGGGAGGAGGGTGGTCGAGGACGTCGCGGTGGGGCGCGGCGGCGGCGGCCGGCATGAAGGACGAGATGCTGTTCTTGATGGCGCTGAACGCGGTGTGCAGTATGGAGGCCGGGGGCTCCAGCGCGGTGTGCGCGCTCGCGGGCCCCCCCGCGTGCTCGTCCGCGGAACCCTCCAGCGGTGCAAGAATTACTAGGCCCGCTTGCAATCCGTTTAGTTTACTTCGTCCTGTCTCAAAAATGTATTAGTCAAAATCTGTTCGACAGTCTCACTTCATTCGACTATGTCAAGTCATACAATGTTTAGTCTTTCTACATACTACTGTTGATTAGTTTATATTGTGATTACTTGTTGAGTGCATGAATATGGTTTTGAAGATACCTCCACTTGGAAAGTTTAATGGTATAATCTGGTTCAGAGAGACTCCTGGACCTAGAAAAATGGTCAATGTTTTTGATGTACAGGTTTTGATGATAGTTTGGTCTGAGATGAGGAGTGAGAATATTCTGTTGTGTAGTTTTTCTGCGACGCTAAGTTATTTAGGTTTCCATATATTTAATTTTAAAATATGCAGTATTTATAAAATAGGTACCTAAAATATAGCATAATAGCATAAGCATAAACGTTCACGCCGCATATCCCCGAAGGGGTTGGCAGAGGTACTAATACTTCTGAACATCACGTGACTTTGTCATCTGGTGTTCAGAGTACCCACGTTTTGCATGGACAGTGTACTCACGTGATAGGGGGCAGGCCTATCGCCGTTTTGTACGAATACACTGTCACATGACTAAGTACAACTCAGCCATGTGGGTTTCCTCACGATGTTTTCCCTCACCGTTAACAACCATGATAAATTAACCACACATATGTCTTTAGAAAAGACAAATTGGTGTAGGCCCCGACCTGGGATTTGAACACTAGTCGCTTGCACGTTAACCGAGTGTTCTACCCACTGGGCTATCACGGCTGCAAAAATATATTCGGGAACTTTTTTCTAAATTTTATGAAAGCGATTGATGGTACGGAATGTGCTTTTTAATAGATATTTCATTTGAGATGAATACATTTAAAAGCGAACATGTACCTTTAAACCAATTTTCGCTATAAATTATTTTTTAGCATAATTCTTGTTTGCTAATGATATAAAAATTCAATCCAAACTCCACAAACCACAAAAAAGATCACGAAGATCACGTGACAAAAATGAGTTTGGATTGAATTTTTATATCAATAGAAATCAACAATTATGCTAAAAATCTTCAGAAGTATTAGTAGGAATTATATCAAAACAATACGTAATTAACATTTAGTTTTCAGGCAGTGTGTTGTATCTAATAATACACTGTGTAGTGCCGCTACACTACAGCGCACATATTCTTAGAAGTACACATAACACTGCGTTATGTTGACCAAGTACACGGCCGACGAACCCATCCGCTACACTACATTCTTCATCAAAATACCTGTCATATAGCTGCAAAACTAAACGCTTGTTAACTATGAAACAACAGTATCGTTTTATAATAAATAAATTATAATTTGTTAAATGTGAGAAACATGACAAATATAAAACCATCTACTTTTCATAGTAATTATGAAGGCGCTAGGCAAGGATTCCGGTGTAAGAATATTACATTATTATTTAAGTAATCTAAAGCGAAGGTAGAGTTCAATAAGGAAGAGCACGGTGAGGAAGCGGAAGTGCATGTAGGTCGTCTCTGCGGAGTTGAAAGTGCAACCGCAACGTTATGATCACGGTCGCCGCCGCAGCCGGCCGGGCCGCTGACACTTCATCACGTTTATCTCATGATTGACAATGGCAGAACTATCAGCCTAATTCGTATTTTCTTAAGCCTTTATATAAATATTTCTCCATGATTGCGGTCCAGCAGTTTTTGAGTTATTTGTGCAATATGTTAGAGTCAAATATATTCTGTTACTCTCAAAAATAAATTATCATAAAGCTCAAGATGTTTTTCCTTATTTTTTTCTAGATAACGCACATTCTAAGAAGATAGTCTATAAAAGAATTCAGTGAAGCGGCGGAACAATCAGCCATGTACTAGGTTAACATAACGATATAGACATTAGACAATCAAATTATAACTATAATAATGGATTGGATGTAGATTATTTTTAGCGAAACAGCACTTATTTTGGATTTATTTCAATTAAGCATCAAAACGCAATAAATTTTTGCATGATCTAATAAGGTTGCTTTTATTTCATACCAAATAATCAATGTATAGATTGTTATTGTTCTGACTAAGACATATTTATTTTAAATATACTTGAACTCACTCAGGTATGAGTTAAAGAGATAAAATACTTATTTCCATTTAAATATGTATGTCAATACTGCGCTCATCGCCGATATATCACCTCATCATGGCATGAAAAGTGAATACCATAAAAACCGCACTATAGAAACTTCTAACCTGCGTCAGAGAAAACTGGTTTGTCTTTCCCATACTTTTACTATCAACATCAACTGTGATGTGATGTACTTATATAAACTCATAAACCTCCCTACCTGATTAAAATATGGATTGTTTTTTAACAAAAAAATATAAAAAATACATCATTTCAAATCAATCGTTCATCAGTGATAAGTTGATCAATTTTGTAAACTCAATTACTTTACCAAATATACAACGTCGAACATAAACAAAGTGTCACTATGTATCATATCTTTAATTGACATATTGCGATGACCGAAATCACTTTGTATCTAGGACATGGAGTCACAGACCATTAAATAGGTAACAGATAGCTTCACATGATATAACGGAATAGCAGCAGATCGGCATCTTGAGAAATGTTTAGTGTTTCGCGGCAGCCGGAGTTAGAGTTACATCATCATCCGTTTTGGGGAAAGTCCGTTCTTTATGCTAATTCGAATATATTGGTTCGAAATACCAACGATGCGTTTTACGAGGATTAATCATAGTGAACCTCCGTACATACCGAAACGACTAACGAACCTTAACATATCGCCATTTTGTAGTCTGTCTGACTGCCTCTCTGAATTTTTAGTTCTCCCAATAAGTACAACTACAAATAAATTTATTTTAAAATATACAGTTATAAATTTGCAGAAAATTTCGATGCCAAAATCCGAAACGAATATAATAATTTTGTTTCGATATTTCGGTTAATTTGAATATTCAAAGATATTAAAATATTATTGGTGAACATTATAATCAAGTGTGCTGACATATTTCATAGTTTCTCTTTCTATAATATTTACTATTGGTAGTTAGAGAAAGTTGGTAAAAATATTGACTGGCTTTAAAAATGACGAGTTTTGAAGATTCTATCTAGACTGATAAATACATTTGAAACCAGTAAATGAAAATAAACTAGCTAAACAGTTATTCAGAAAGTAAAATGATAAAGAAAAGTTATCACAAGAAACATTCACGAAGACCCAAAGACAACAAGTTGATGCGATTAAAGTAACTACTAATACATATGAAGTAAGGTTTATCACAAATGATAATAATACTACAAATACAGGAAACACAGATGCGGAAAGTTACACAGAAGAATTCGTTGTCGAAGATTCTTCTTACCATAACGCATCGACTAGGTTGTAATACGCTTCTAAGAGTTCGGGGGAGGGGTCGGGTGGCGGGCGCGGCTCGTCGTCAAGGTCACTGACCGACGACATTGCTATTATCTCTGGAAGCCATTAATCAACTGTCAAAATAAGTGCTCTTCATATTTCTTCTTCACTTTGTTTTCGAAGTATGTTACATAATCACATGATTATTACCTATTGCAATTTTGCACTTTACACAAAATATTTTTACCGTTTGAAATACTCAGTGAAAATATTTACACCAAATATTTATTTATATTGCCTACATAATCATTTTGCTAAATTATCGCTTTTGCAATCTAGCTTTATGCAGAACTGATTTGTAATTAATATTAAGATTTTTATTCCAATGTATCAATTTGACACATATGGAAATCGAATCCAAGAGCTTTCATCTCATTCTAAGAGAGAGCGAAAGTGGTGATATTATGATTGTACACAATTACACCGTCGAGATGGTTATTTGCATATATATACCAAAGTGTTAGCTAGCGTTTGTAGGTTTGTGATCTAAATACGCGTTCGAGGTGCAACTTGTATAAATAACGTATTTTTATTGAATTACAATAAAGTCATGCCTTTTTGATAATACTCATTTAATACGTCACTTCTTTGTCTTACTCTGTATTTTTTAAATAAACCAATTTAGTATCAAGCAAGTCGCAGTCATTTGTAGTAAAAGTAGAAATATTTTTTGTTGTCTTACTCGCGCGGTCGTCAATTCATTTGTTCCGCTTTTTCAGTTAGTTGTGTGATGATGTGTTTGATTGTGTTTGTTTGTTGTGCAATTGGTTTTATTGTTATTTGGGCGTTTACGTCGTTATTTTGTATTGTTGAGTCGTGATCACTTTTGGTAATCAAAGTAATATGTGTTATGCAATACGACTAGATGTGCTCTCATTTATATTTTTGAAACCAGTGTAGGAGGCAACAATATATTTACAACGTTACCATGACATTGCAGGTGTTTCATTTATATGTTTATTTGCAATATTTGTTAATGTATTTTATTTGTTTACGGAAAAATGTTCTACTTCTATTACATAGTTGAACTTTAAATATATTTTTATTAAGCACGAAGATGAGATACGAACATTTGCTCAAAGACTTGTAGCTCTGCAACTTAATTGTGTAAGTGTATGTGATACTTACGGTTACATAATAAATGTATCAACTTTCGGTTTATGACCGACCTTAAAGGCTTTGGAAGATTTTATGAGGGCTCAGTTACTCAGTACCTACTTATGTCTTCTCGAGTTTCATTTGGTTGCATTCGCTTTCTATTATTTTATATTACATGTGTTGGCTTTTATTATTACTCAACCCTTGATATCTTTTAGGTTGTGGCTGATTGTTGTCTATTTTAACATAATTTCTTTTGAAATAATGGTTATTTCATAATTTGCGATTAGAATATATCAAGATTTCCGTTTTAAAAAAGAACAATTCTTTGCGCACAATTAAATTTGATTAGATTCCTTTGTCTATAATATTTTTATGCGTTTATTGTGAATCTTACTGTCAGTTTCTTTATTTCAATCATGGCAATATCAACCACGAAATACGTACTTTTAGCCAATGAAAATATTTTAAATTAGTCTAATGTATCTTTTTAATAGATGTAGTATGACTGTGTGGTAGTTTTTAAATGTACTTAAAATCCCATCATGAATTATCATAATTACAGGGTATGAGTAGAAATCTTACCGTCTAAGTGCGAGGGATACTTGTGCGAGGAGAAGGCGGCGGGCGCGGAGGGCGCAGAGGGCGCGGAGGGCAGAGCGTAGTGCGCAGGCGCGGTGGGCGCGCCGTACGCGGTGGGCGCGTACTCCACGTGCGACGGCGGCGGCCCGTACACCGGCGGGGACGCTGGGAATTAAATAATACATTCAGTCATTTACTTATAAATATTTAAAGGCATGAATCCCAAAGAGGGGAAGACAGAGCTTCAGGGCTCATGCCCACGAGACGGTTTGAGCTCGGCCCGATTGTTTGCCGGCGCACTCTGTTTGGAAGCACCACCACAGGCTCTTGCGCAGGCGTCGTATGGTTAGCTTTATAAAATTTCATACACGATTGACGACCGCCCGTTTCATGCCGGTGTTAGCTCCGACGCAAAACCGTCTCTTTTGCATGAGCCTTCAGAATTAAAAATACTTCAGCCGCATTGTCCAATGATCCCTTCGTTGCTTCGCAAAGTTGTTTCTTATGACACCAGCAGCAGGGAGAAATGGTTTAGTTCTATTCTAGTAAACATGACCTGACACAGACATATCGTTTTCTGATAATTGATTGCCTTTTTGCCACCTGATACAGAATACACACTTTATGCATTTGATAAACTAAATAACACCTATCATCGTTGGGTTTTAAGGATCTATCGATTAATTATTATGGCATTGATTGAAAAATAAAAGGAATTACTTTCAAGGAGCAATAAACACAGAAAGGTCCGTTAACAACAATAATTATGAAGAAGTTGCGAAATTAGCCTCATAGTTGACATATTTTGTTATAATTTTTTCAACCTTAATAACTTCATACCATCGTTAAAGCATCAGGATGAATATTCTCATTAATAAAATATAAAACAAGCCCGAGTCAATTAAAAGTGGTATCGTAAAAGTCGTTGACAACTTACATGCACCGCAAACTGGAATATTGAAGCCAGTGAGAAATGCAAATACGTTAATGAATTTTTTTTATGTTAAATGATGATTTTAAGAGGTTTTTGGAATTTGGGACAGTTTCTTAAAAAATATGATTATAATTAAAACGGTAAGGTTTTTCTTTTTGTATTGATATTTAAATTTAATTGTAAAAAAAGTAACTCCTGACTTCTCCAATCGCTGTAAATGAAGTATTTACTCTAAATATTTAATACCTACCAGCGGTTTCGCACGGTATTCAGAGAGAAATAAAACTAATGCAAGTAAGACTTTAACTACATCAAGCCCCGCCTCTGAAAGACTCGTCATAATTGGTGCAGTTGTTTGAGTGATTAGCCAAAACCAACAGACAGAAAACAATTCCTGTTATAATGTAGAGATCATGTATATATATCTAATAAACTTTACTCTTGTTGGACGTTCTAATTATGCTAAATTTTCACCATGTAAACCTTATGCTCATTTGATATGTTTTATTTTAGTCTTATCGAAATTTTCATGTGATCACCAATATTGAATCGCATTAGTAGCATCATAAACGGATTGATTTACGGTTTAATTAACCATACAATAAAGTATGCACCTTTACTATCCGTCATATTACGTAGTAGCCAGAACTATACTCACAATGAGGTTTCTTATGACTGAGTGCTGCGGAACTGACAATCTTCTTTCCGAGATTGCTGACAGCGTCTCCCTTGACTGCGATCACCTTCCCGAGCGTGGTCGCCAGGTGTCCACCGCCCTTGATCAGCTGCCCCTTCAGGATCGTCACTCCGCCGGTGATGGCCTTCACTGCTTGGAACAGCGTGTACAGGATGGACTTCTTCAGACCCCAGAAGTCCACTTTAGGCTCATGCTGCCGGAAAGTTTATAAAAAATATTATAAGTTTACTTTATTCGAATGATAGGCGACAGGCGTGCCTTCTATCACGTGAGTATACTGTCGAAGCAAAACGTGGGTACTCTGATCACCAAGTAACGATGTCACGTGATGTTCAGAAGTATTAGTATTTCTGCCAACTTCTATCTACCTTCAGGAATATACGGCGTGAACGCTTGAGTTTGAGTTGAGTTAATAATAATAATTTTGTCTTTAGATACACAACATTATTATTCATCACAATGATATTCGCTTGTCAAGAAACATATAAACTTACGTGTGGTTCGTAGGAGTAGCCGTGGTCCTCGTGTCCATTCTTGCTGGAGGCGGAGGCGATCAGGGAGGCTGCCCCGGCCGACGCTTGGCCGATGAACCCGATCTTGGACCCGATCCCGGACGACGCCTTCGACGCGACGGACGTCAACGCGGCGGCTGACGACCGCTTTGTTCTGGAAATTATTAAACAAATAAAAATAAATAAATATACGGACATATTATTCACAATTGATGATATTGAAAGAAGGATAGAACAAGGAATGTTGAGATGGTTTGGGCATATAGAGAGGATGGATGATAGAAAATTGGTAAAAGGGATCTATAGAGCTAGTGTGAATGGTAATGTTAGTAGAGGCACTCAAAAGGGCAGGTGTCCGAATCATGACGAATAAAAGAGCATGTATGAAACTATTGATAGATGTAAACGAAGCCAGAGAGGTTTGCCAGGATCGTACAAAATGGCGATCGATAGTCTCTGCCTACCCCAATGAAAACTAATGGCGTGAGTTTATGTATGTATGTATTATACACAGATCAAGTTAGCCCCAAACTAAGTTAGACGTGTAGTATGGGATAATAAAGAAACAATCATTTATGCTCATCATGAATTTTGCTCTCAGCGAGGATCTATCGACTCGGCCACGGACGTCATTATTAATGGTGTATAATTAATGATGGTAGCTATATTTATTAATATATGATACAAGTGGTAAAGATTTCCTGTTCCTTGTGAACTTCTCCATACAAGCAAGCCATATGATTCAATCTCCTCCCCTCCTCTGTTATGGTTATCACAACCAAAATTCCATTATTTCTCATGTCATGAGCCTTAATAAACACGTCTAAGTGCAAAATTAACATCTATTAAAACCTTCTACTTTCTCATTTCGAATGAGATGAAGTATTTCAAAACTTTGTTATTGCTTCAATCGCCTTGTTTAGTACAAAATAGGAAAAGTTATAATAGAAATTACGTAGTCAAAAACAATTTTTTTGGCCAAATAACACTTATTGTTTATTTACGAGCATCATCACACATGCATTCATATATACGCTATACATACATTGTACAATAAACATACATACATAATATTCACGGCCATAAATCCTAAAAAGGGGTTGCCATACCCTTAAAGCTAAAGACTCCTCATCCACATTTTGAAGTTGACAGGTAGAGTATAGTTGGTGATGGGCGTCCAACCGCATCGCTGAAAACCCACTTATAAAGCCCCATACCTAAATTCTAATTTACTTACTGTTTTTTCTCGGGTAATTGCCTTAATTTCGTCCCTTTATTATATTGTAACTTGGTAACTATGATCAACTGTCATTGGCTTTATAAAACAATTATTTGTTCTGTACCATGTTTGTTGTTTCCGCTGTTGGTATTCAATAAATAAAACTTATAGTAGATAGCAAACCTCATGATCTCCTGCATGGCCAGCCCCTCCGCCAGCGCCTCGAGCTGCTGCGGGCTCATGCGGCTGATGGCGGCCAGGTCGATGATGTCCAGCACCGGGCCCGCCGGTGCCGCCAGCGACGACGCCGCGCACACCATGCACACCCATAGCTGGGAAAATTGTAATGAAAAATTAAATCTTAATTGTAAACGATCACCGATAAAATCAGTTGTCCGTCGTCTAGTTCAGAATGGAACTTTAGGATTTAAAATTTATCTGCATCTATTAGCTTAACACAGGCAAGTTGTTGATGTAAACACGTAATAAAGACATATTCTCCTACAACATTTTAGGTATTACTATACACGATTATCCTCTCAGATATTCAAGAGACAAGGGATAAAGCAACTTGAAATTTTAAGTATTAAATCCATATGAGTAATATTACACGGTGTGAGGGCGATATGTGTGGAGAAAGGCGGAGCGCGATGTTGGAGCAGTCAGGAAGTGTTTGCTGTACTTTCTAGGGCTCTGCTTACATCGAACTGGTGTCAGCTTTGAGATCAACGACATTAGCACTCATTCATTTACTGGTTATTACGTTTAAACATTCATACTTATGTTGTAAAATGGTGTATTATTTACGCTGTCAATAGTTGTTATTTTGATATAATGTGGACTGAGTAAACCACAGCAAAGCATTCCCGCTTTATCTCCCTAAATAGACCATCACGTGAAATTTTGGAAGTTATGTGAATATCACAAATTTCGCTATACCTGCCGCTAAACTTAGTATACTGCGCTGATGAAATTATTTTTTATGTTAGGTTTTTTTAATATAAACATACTGTGCCATATATACAAATACACTTAGTTCCCATTGGGGTAGGCCGAGACTACCGAACCGAGTAAAGGCAAGAAATCAGTATCAGAAACTTGTCAGCCACATTTGGAAGTTGAGTCGGGAATACATTGTACCAGCACCATCAACCATATCGCTCAACAATTTACGACAATATCACCTCTAAGACTCCCACAGGAAGAAATGCGTGCGTGCTATTCTAGCCTACTACTACTAGACAATACGTGTAAACGCTTTGACCTATACCTACAATTAATAATACACACCAATGGCAAGGAATTACGCCTAGATCTACGCCTGAAACGTAGTAAGTTTCAAACGTGCCTCACATTGTCAGTCCAAATTGTAGTCGGTAATTTGAGGTCAGAGATGCATTTCCATAATGGAATAGTAAAAGTTTATAATTCCAGATTAATTCGCAGTGTTTAGCGTTAATGGAACCATCTACCACAACCGGCTTCTTGTAATTAGTTTTAATAACGCGGCTTTTTCATGGTTGGCAAAAGGATATAGCTTTGCGATACATTCGAAATTACTATGTTGTGAGTAATATATCAAATAAAATATTATATTTTGAGCAACTTACTCGTTCTCTACAGTCCTAATGAAAATTTCTCTGATTTACTATAATAAGCGAACTCGTTAACGTAACGAATGGACATATTTATAAAAAGTTTTCTAATATGAATAGCCAATACTATGGTATTACTTCTTATTGTCACAATAATAGCGCTAATGCGCGGCAAAGAGCGCGAGCCTTGGCAGTGAAAAGCGAAAGTTTTTGTGCGGCGGCAGCGCGGCGCGTGACGTCACCCGCGCGCTGACTTAACAGTAGCTAGTACGCGCGATTCGCGCGTCTGCCGTGTCTCAATGATTTCATTTGCTATTAGGCAAGGAAAAATACAAGCAAAAAAAGTTCTTTTATATTATTTAAAGCTTGTAAAGCGTGAACTTAGACTTAAAATAGCAACAGCCCATTTTTCCCCGCTGGTATAGTAAAAGGCAAATTAGTGTATTAGGGCTTGGAACTTTTAAGGTATTGATTCCGCAATGTAGCGGCAGACCCATTAGCAACCATCCTGTATTTTTCCATCTTTTCTTCATTCAACTAACGAAAGTGGCTTAGAAATTTCTAACTCTAAAGCTTTGACTACCCCTTTTTTTGGATATGGGCTTGGAATACAACACAACATATTATAGCCACCATTTATTTTATTTAATATTTTAATTCAGAAAAAATTACTAACACTTGAGTATAAGAAACAATAAATTAAATTGTTCTTTTTTTTTATTGGAATCCGATACTTATTTCCTATTATACGTGACGTCATAAAATGAATAATATGACAGCGCACTGCACGAGGCGCACGCGACCATACAAAGTGTTGAGCGCAGTTCAGAGTAGTTCAGTGACCAGCCGCGCGAGATGTGTTGATAAACAGATGTGTTTCACGAGATATTATCATGCGATTCATTAATATAATAAATACATATACTCACGGCTATAAATCCCTAGAAGGGGTAGCCAGACCTAAGGAATCAAAATTCCTCAGCCACTTTTGAAAGTTGTGTAGGAAAAAAATGGTAAAATTAATCTAACCACATCGCCTAAAAATCCCTTTAAAATGCTCCAAATTCTTAGTCGCCTCTTACGACACCCGTGGGTATAACAGGGTAGTGACATTCTAAACCGGGACTACACGGCTTTTCATTAATACAATAATTTAACATAAGTAGTTTCCCGTGCTGCTAGGGGAGGCTAATGCTTTACCAACGACGGTGTAAGTTCGGAACATTTTAGGATAATTTATTGCCTTTATCCAAATATTTTTGAAAATAAGGTTATGAATGAGGAGCACGGTAATGTTTTCCTATATTTCGTCAATAAATAATACTATATAGGTATCTATTTCCCAAAAGATATCTTTTTGAATGATAGACTTTATCTAGTTGAGTGGCTAAGGTCCATTGAGCTACAAAACTAACGTTTATAACTAAATAACACGTTTTATTATTAAGATTTATAAGCGTCAAAATAAAACAAATAAAAATTATGTAGAAAAAAGAAAGAAATATTCAATATAAATTACCAATGTCGAAAATACTTTTTGAATTTAGTGCCACTCAATTAGTGCCACTCAATTAGTGCCGCCATATAAAATTGAGCGATTATTTCTGCTTGTTTACTCTACACTATTTGCCCAATGCTATCATTAGCATGCCTAGCTGTTTATCGGTGACAAAACGGACAAACAACGGATGTGACTGTGATGAAACCACCCTTCGCATTGGATACGCTAACGTTTTCAAGGCAAACACACAATAATTTCACGTTCTGTTTTCCAATATCTGTAGTTGTAACCTACTACTACTACTAACCCTACCAATACGCATACTAACTTATATTAATCACATATATGAAACGGTTACACCAACCAACGACCTATGAATCTCAAAAGACGGTGACACTTTTATGTGCATCATTGGAATACTATTTGAAGGAGACGCAATGAGAGTGAATACAAATGACACCAAGAGTGTGGTAAGAAAGTTAATCAAGTAAAAGACGTTGTAACAGCTGACAATGTCAGAAAAATATAAAATGTGTTTGATAGGGTGATTTGCACCCTTGGGGTGGAGAAAGATAAAACAGGAATAGCGACAGAAATGACAATAACCGATGTTTACAACTCACGTCGGATATTTTAAAAAGTGGGAGTCCTAACTGACTTAAAAAAGAGCATTTATAAAAAAGACTGTTTATATACTGTCGTCACAGTCATAACAATATCGGTCAATTTTCTATGTCAAATTGGTGATAAAATTGTGTGAATATTAGAAAGATTTTGGTTTAAATATGATTGTTTTGAAGATTCTGGCAATTTTGAAATTATATAAGAGGTTGTGCAAATAAATTGAAACCCCCAGCTACTAAGGACAGAAAAACCAAGGATATGTTATTATATAATGAATCTCCATAATCGTTAAAAGTTCCGAAGTGTTTTCTTTTCATTAGGTGCACTCTGCTTTGCTTCACGCGCTAAGCTGATGCACACTGTTAGTTGTATGAACACTAAATTCGTCAGCCAACTATATCATTTCCTTACGATTATGACACAGTTTCATAATATGTAGACGTTTTTAATAATTTCAATAAAATTTCCAGCAAACACGGAAACAATGATTCGATTCTAACGCAATCATTTATATTTTAAATAGTCACCAATGAGACTAAGTTAATGAGTAACTCAAAATCCACCAAAACATATTTGTTGGGTAACGTCACGCTCCGATGCTCATCAATCAAAGAAGTGTAGAAAAACCCACTCGATTTCGTAATAAGCTAACACATCACTATTCGGTAACAAGGGGTAATTTCCAAGCTAAACTTGTAAATAATAAGGTTCCATATTGCGTGCATGATTTTAATAAAGAAAATGCATAGGACATTGTCAACAGAGCTGAAAAATGAGACGTAGCCATCAACGGAGACCCCAGTGCATGAAATGATACGTTGCAGAACACAACGCTGCTCTATGGTTTTGAGACTTTTCTTGGATTAAAAAGAATCGCCGTATAAAGGTATAGGTAAAAAATAGGCCACTGACCAAATATTATAGATATAAAATTTAATAAATATTGATTTGCGTTTTGTATTTTATCTGCTACAAAAAATAACTTTAGAATGAAGTAGATAGCCAACAGGCTATGTTATAATCATAAAATAAATTTCATATTCTCAACTTAACTAGATTACCGAAAATTATATAGTATAACCATTTAAAAGTGTCTTATTACCTCGCTCGTCACGATACTGTTTTGTACTCGTGCAAAGTAGAATATCGAGAGTTCACGTTTATATTACTGCCATTACTTCTATTGCAATTAAAATATAAATAAAGAAAATCCATCAATCTGATGATTAGAGATGACATTAAAGATCATCATCAGGAATTCGCAGAATAGATGCAAACGTCAGTGAACTCGGAACAACTTTCAAACCGACGACGACGCGACACGACGACACGACGCGACGCGACGCGGATAGCGACGCAGATTGCGTTCCGCGGGTTCCGGTACCCTAACTCGTAGTTAAAACTTGCAACTAATTAGTATGTATTTGACGACTTAATAGAAATAAGTATAACATTCTAACTTCTTTAAATAGTTAAAAGGAAGTTGCCATATCTGGTCGTTTGTCAGCTTACTGGTTTCAAACCTAGCAATGGGTTTCAAACAACTTTTACCAAAACTGAAACTACTATGCTAATTAATGACGGGATTGCTTTTCTTCCAAGTAGAATTAGTAGTTTGGCAGGAGTAGTTGCAAGGGAGGAGGTTCCCGTTTCGTTAAAACAATAATAATAGTTACTTGTTTATTGGTTTCCCAATACTCGCGGATGACCGCACTGCAATTTTCAATATTAATTTTTGGTAAGGCTTGAAAATATATACGAGACAGATTTGCTAGGATCTTAAAATATGGATTGGATATTTTTTGCTTACCGCAATAGAATAATATGGCGTCAGTTTCGTATTTATGTGAGTGCAACTAAATTCAGTCTCAATTTCCAGTTATGCTAATTGTAACAAAATACATTCTTAAACTATTTGAGATTTAAAAGTCAAATACATTCAAAATATTAAAAAGGAGCTATAAGAATAATGAGCCAGTAATGATAAAAAGATTAGCTCCCGAACCTAGAATTTGCAAAGAAATAAATATTTAATAATCAATATCGTTAATCGCATCAGTCCACAAAATACTTTATCGCATCTGTCGTCAAAATAGTAGTTAATTTTTTTGACTTTGAGGAAACCTCTTGGTGTATTAGTTGGCTCCCATTATGTACAATTAATAAAATCGTCAACAAAGAATCCTTCGTTATGGATCTCTAAAAACGTCAATCACCCTGTAACTTTTTATCAATTCTCTGCGTTTGATTAAAAATTGGTATCTTTTTTTAAATTTAAATAATGTTTGGGTGGGTTACCCTGATCACGCAACTGAAAACCATGCACGGTGGTTCGAATTTAATTTGATTATATTATTATTATTACAAAATGTTTGTGACAAATGATATTTGACAATTTAATCATTCAATGCATAAAACCTGTATATTAATAACAAGTCTGTATCTTGCAAGATAAGCATTACATACTTTTATGTAACTGAACCGAAACAACTTAGTTTATACACTTACTTTTTATGTAATAACGTCATCGTTACAATTAAAGAGCGGATTGTAGGTGTTCGTTCATTAATGATTTTATCGGTATTGAACTACCCTGGAGAAGTATTTAGTATATTTAGAATTAAAGAAACTAATGTAAAGATTACAATATAAATATTTCAGAAACATGGTTTATACATACATACATACATATACTCACGGCCATAATTCTCAAAAAGGGGTGGCCAGAGCTTCAGAGCTAGGAACTCGTCAGTAACATTTGGAAGTTGATAGGGGAGGGTATAAGCTGTTTGAAATAATGGGACTCCAACAGAATCGCCAAAAACCACTTTAAAAGGCCCCATACCCTTAGTTGCCTCTTACGACACCCGTGGGTAGAAAGGGGTACTGACATTCTGAGCCGGCACTACTTGGTTTGTGTCAATAGTTTACTAACATGCTTATCACGGCAATCCATCTCAAAAAGGGCTAGCTATAGCACTAGAATTAGAAGTTCCTCGGTCTCTTTTAAAATGCAAAGTACAATTAGATTGCAATATAAACAATAATTAGTTATGGGTCTCTAGCCATATCGCCCAAGAATGACTTAGAGAACCTCATTACCCTAACCCGCCTCTTACCACATCCTCGGGATGAAGCCAAGTCAAGCACTACACAGCTTTGTTATTGTGGAGATTGTTTGGAAATCATTTTACAGGCTTCATGTGATATAATTGATCGTCCAAATTTTACACACTGAACACTGTGAAGTACAGTCTATAAGGGATCCAAGGTTGTCATAATGCGATCATTATTGCGATAAGACTGCCTAATGGATTGGTAAAAAAGCTCATAAAGTGTTTTGTTTGATTCTTGAAATTTAATAAATATGGTAAAAATAATTAAGATTATATTATGTAATGGTTATTTATGAATCACATGACACTTCGTTAAGTGAAAGGCAATTATAAGATAAAATTATAGAAA
Source organism: Bedellia somnulentella (assembly GCA_963576735.1). Lineage (NCBI taxonomy): Eukaryota > Metazoa > Arthropoda > Insecta > Lepidoptera > Bedelliidae > Bedellia > Bedellia somnulentella. Next base: position 63,264 of record OY755177.1, read on the forward strand.
ATTCATATAGTACTGTAATAACTCTATTGAAGCAAAATTTATTGACGATAAAAGGTGTTATGTCATGGAAGTCGACTCTGACAAAACCAGGAAACAGGGCCACAAAATATAAGGCGTCGATACTTTCTAAAGGGAAAAAATCCACATGATATATCGGACCAGATATCTATAATTTAGATGTCGACGGCCTCGGAACAAGCAGAAAGCAAAACGGCATCACTTTCATTGAGGTGACGGAGGTTGTTACAAAGTTAGCGTATCCAGTTGGTGGACGCCTCCATCGCCGTCACCGGTGTAACACCATTGTTAGCCGCTTACACTATGAGCTAATGTTCTGCGATTTAACGACTTTTTAGCGTTTCGATTACGGAATATGTTCATTTCTATCGTTAAAGAATATTGTTAGTGTTCCAAACAGCTTTTCTGCTTCTATTTCTAGCTTTAAACATAAGTCGGTAAGAGTGGACAATGTGAATGGGTGCCTGTGGAAGCGAACAATTAGGATAGGATTATCCAGGCTCAACAAGCAAATTCCTAGAAAAAATATAAACAAAAAGCAAATCAGTATAGTAACAGCAGTCCTGTTATTTTGGGTGTTACAGCCCTATTGTGCAGAGCATGCATTGAAAAAGAAGAAGAAACTGCGTACGTGCTCCTAGATTGTACCGGCGTCGAATTTAGTAACGCAAACGAGCGAAAGTGTTCGAGGACTACTACTTCTATCTACGTATAATATATACGTTAAGTCTATACTTACATCACGTCACGTCATCAGAATACGTCATCTCGTGGCTAAAGTCATCCTACAATACAATAAAATAGTTTTAAAATTATTTTTCTAAAGTGAAAAACAACTGGTTTTAATAAAGAAAAGATATTATGAAAACTTCTCATAAAACAATAACCCACAAAAAGAAAATAATAAAACTAAAAACTTGTTCTTTTGTTATATAATAATACTATACAAGATTTACAGATAAGGTCACGAACTTTTGTGCAATGACGGCCAAATATATTCATCCGTTAGTTTGACATCCGAAAAGAAAAGGTCCTACATGCGGCGCGAGTTCAAATCGTTTCCTATTATGTAAGTGGTAGCGAGTGGAACGGCGCGAGTCACGTAACGAGCGGACCGTCCGCGCCTACTGTCACTACTATCCAAACGTACTGTCACCAAAACTCGCGGGTTCTGACAATGATAGTGTAGCGTATTGTATCTTCATTGAGCTTATTGTGCGATAATTTTTTTCTCAATGTTTCTAAGGCACCTTTTTTCTATACGTAAACCAATACAAATAAATGCAAATTTTAGAATTTTAATGTTTTCGATCATTAGCAAGTTTTGAAATATATTTATTTAGTTCATTTCATGGCAAATTATAGTTCAAGGAGTTGAAATTACACTTCCGGCAGTTAATAGTCCATTGATTATTTATTGTTATGCTTTCTTACAAAAAAGGAAGTATTTGTTCACGTAATAGGTGTATCAATTGAACGCGTTGGCGCGCCCTGGTTTGGTTGGAGGTCAGAGGCCAACTAGATGCAAGACTTGAATAATAGTTATATGAAATGAAGAAAAGAGGATGCACTTATATCATCATCCGGTAACTGTCTACTAAAAGTATAACTGACTAATAAGATTATGTATCACTGATTGATGATAGAAATGAGATCAAATAGAGAGTGTGCTCAATAAAGCAGGAGACTGAAGCGTAGAGATCAAAAGTGCATGTATGAATATTTTGATGAACGTAGGTGAAGCTCGTGAGGTTTTCAAGGATCAAACAAACGATACGGTTAAAGCTAAATGAAATGATGGCTATAAAATTATATTTTGTAACATAGAGAATGCAATCTAATGCATTTATAAAAGGCCAGCCTTGGCTTGATGTAATTTGAACAAGTTTGCTCCATTAGAAAGATTTGGTCGGTAGTAAAGACGTAATTGACAGAAATCGTTTTGAAACCAACTTGTCTGACCACAACTTTACGGTTACAAGTTATATGTCTACTTAATCTTTATTTGAGTATTCGGATTCATTGATCCTTTTACTTTGTCATCTGATTTTATTTATGATCACATAGATAGCTTTTCTTGTTCGCATTGATTTTTTATAAAATTGATTGCCTGCCTCGGAAACCAATCCCGCTATCTGACATAACCCAAAGTTTCGTAAAATTAAAATACATTTATCTATGTGGCATGTCAGCGAGATGCCACATAATATAGATTATCAAATGAAAATACAAACTTAATTAAAAACAACCGATACAATTTTCTGACTTTAGACATTAGCTCATCTACTAGTAGATTTGCAAATAGAATGTAATGCATTAATTTAATGGAACATTCACCAAATTAATATGATTGCATCACTGCCCATTCCGTAATAATATAAATACGAGCGCATTACCAAGTAGGTGCGATTGCTCTTACAAATACGAGTGTATGATTCCGAGCGTTACATATCCGTTACATGACCTGTGTGTGTCGGCTGAAACTTAAGAAATATCATGAAACAATTATATTACGCTTATATAGGCCAACTTTGAGGAATAATGTTTCTCAACTCGACCGATTTTATATTTGTTTGATGATAAATTCTATGGTTAAAAGATGCCGTGTCTTCCAGAAAAATCTGGCAACTATTGTTTAGTGTTCAACGTAGATTTTCATTTGTTTATGTTTGTTTTTGCTATATAATCCCACTGCGGAACGAAAGCCTAGTTTCCCCTGCTCGCTTTACTGTTATTTGTTGAGAATTATACTTTTTTAACGAAATTAAATCAATGAAATTAGCTTTAATCTTGAATCACTGAGTATTCTATCAAATTAGGTATCAACATTTGGTTCCGGATTAACAGAATAATCATTTCTGTAGATACAGTAAAAGAACACTTTCGGCCTGTCCAAAGGAAGAAGTGAGGCCGCTTCACCAGAAACTCAGCCTCGGTATTTTTGATATCTTATATACCTTACATGACTACAAAATACGAAAAGTACATACATACATATACAAATACTCACGGCTGTAAATCCCTAGAAGGGGTAGCAGAGCTTTTGGAAATGTGAGTGGGGAAAAGATGGTAAAAATAAAGGTTGTTGGTGATGGGTCTCCAACCACATCGACCGTTAGTAGCCTCTTACGTAAACCCACCGGAAGAAAAGGGATAGTGCTATTCTAAGTCGACACTACACAGCATACGAAAATACAAAATACGAAAAGTATTCACTTGTATCAAATAATTTCCCCATCTTTATATTACTTTTGGTCACCTCCTCATCGCAATCCAAAAATATTAAATTGCGCATTGTTTAAAATACATCATACACCATCTTTACCACTATCTTATTATTCATTAGAGTAACTATGGTCTTCTTTATCGATCTTAATAGGACTACTAGATCATCGGCTATCTTTGTTCACGTTCACACTCTTTTTAAATGTAACAGACAACATACATGCATACATATACTCACGGCTATGAATCCCTTGAAGGGGTAACCAGAGCTAGGGAATCAGAATTTCCTCAGCCACTTTTGGAAGTTGCGCGGGGAAAAGATGGTGAAATAAAGGTTTTCGGTGATGGGTCTCCATTCGCATCGCCCAAAAAATCCTTGAAAGCCCCAATACCGTTAGTCGCCTCTTACGTATACCCACCGGAAGAAATGGGGTAGTGTTATTCTAAGCCGACACTACACGGCAAATATTAAAGAACAGATTGATCAGCCACAGAGACGCTTCACAACTGAGTCTCACCTTTGTTCTGCTAGTTGTGCATCCCATTAATCCAGATTGAGCATTTGTTAAGCAAAATTAGAGCATGTGAGGGTCGTTGTCAGAAACAAGCGTAGCTAGTACTGAGTACTTATTAACCTCTACTAACTATTTGCTGTGTAGTGTCAGCTTAGAATAGCACAACCCCATTTTTCCATGGGTGATCGTAAGAGGCGACTAAGGGTATCGGAACTTTTTAAGTGATTTTCGGGCGATGCGGTTGGAGACCCATAACCAAAAACATTTTTTTTACAATCTTTTTCCCACTAAATTTCCAAATATGGCTAAAGAAGTTGCCGATTCTGAAGCTCTGAGTACCCCTTTTAGAGATTTATAGCCGTGAGAATATGTATGAACTAACTATTTATCTAGCTGCTTTTAAAATATTTATCCGGATATGAATTAGTATTTGCTTGATGATAAAGTTCAAATGTGTTGTGTGAACTCGCAATACCAATTTATAAGTAAGAGTTGTGTTAAGATTGAAAGTGAGTAAAAGTTACGTCGGAACCAAACTATTGTTAGTCAGTTTTCACACAAACGTGCTTTTCTTTAGCTATTGAATTAATTATCTTTTCATAGCTTCGTTTACTGTTCTATTAAAGGTTTGATAGTGTATTTTCACGTTTTGCAAGATTAATAAATTAATACATACATAGCTAATAGATTCCTCTGTCGTACGACGAGAGGTCAATGGCCAAAACATTGCCAAAGAGATTCAATCAAAATACAAATAAATATGTAAAAGTTGGCAACAATAAATATATGAAGAATATTATAGATAGAGATGCAACAATGGTGAGATTGCAAAGTTTAAATTTTAAATTTTAATTAACTATAACTAACTAATGACGACGAGAGAAAGACATTAAAAAGACAGTTAAAAATGAAATGTCTGGTTGTCATAAACGCTGGTCCATTTACAGACCTATATACATAGTATTTTCTAAGACTTTCGCGATTGCACATTACATTTCGGTTATTTAAAACCAAGTTATTACCAAGTTTCCATTATATTATCCAACAAACGGAGGTTAGATATCGATGTGAAGTGAAGGCAGTAGAAATGAGGTCCCTCGGAAAAAAAATCTTAGGCTATGTGATCCAGTGAGAAACAGAGTGATTTGTGAAAAGTGTGGTGTGAAAGATGATATTGTAAGAAGAAAAAGGAATGATGAGATGGTTTGGGCACATATAGAGGATGGATAATAGGAAATTGGCTAAAGGGATCTATAGCGCTAATGTGAAAGGTAATGTTAGTAGAAGACGACCAAGGAGAACATACCTGCACCAAATAGAGTGTGCTCAAAAAGCAGGCGTCTGAGGTGTCCGACTAAAAGAGCATATAAGACAATATTGATGGATGTAATCGAATCGAGAGAGGTTTTCCAGGATCGTACGAAGTGACAATCGATAGTCTCTGCACAACCCAATGGGAACTAATGGCGTGAGTATATGTATGTATTCACTCACAATATCCGATCCGGTTGACTGTGAGGTAATTCACATAAAAATATTAACTTTTACGTATTCTGACAATCATTTACAAATACAGCTAAAGCTATAAACATTTTACAAAAAATTAGAAGATGTTTGTAGTGCCCTGTATTTTGTTCATAGTTAGTAAAACAAGTATCCGTTAATTTCTACCTGTAGATGTCGCATTAGTTTAGTAAATGAAGAATGTAGAATAATATTTATTAGGGACCCGTACTTAAGGTAAAACGGAGACTTTTACGAAGGCTTCACGTTCCGTCTGCCCCTCTGTTGCCAAGTTTAATCTTATGAGTCGTGATAAGCAGGTGAGAAATTCTAATTTAACTATTTATATTAAATAATAATCTAATACAATGTAATATATATAAGGGAGGCATTCATAAAACAGACAAGTTTTTTTTGCCGATTTTATAGATAAATTGTTCGAGAACCATTTGTTCGCGATTGGCCGATTTTGTAACTATGTCTCACCTTCCAAATCTTAACGTTTTTATTATTTTCGAAGTTTATTATTATTATTATAATTCTATAGTTTTTTATTATAGCAGAGAATAGAACAAGGTTCATATTTAATTGATTTAAATTTATTTCGTATCAGATTTCTCAGACATGTCTGTTTTGTTTATATGCGTATCTAATCTATTAACAATTATATTGACTCTTTAAAATTTATACTAAAAGACATAATTATTCTAACTTTGATATTTAAAACGGTGTGTCTGCATTGTTTTTGTATTACATACTGGCTCTTCACACGCGACTACGTCCACGCACACTATTTTGAATCATTTTTAGGGTTCCGTACCAAAAGGTAAAACAGGACCTTATTACTAAGCCTCCGGTGTCTGTCTGTCTTCAGGCTGTATCTTATAAATTTTCACAAGTTATGTATTTCTGCAGCCACTACAACAGCAAATACCAAAAAAAATAAAAAAAATATATCCCCATACAATAAAAGTGTTTTTGTGTCTTTTTGCTAAATATTAAAAACGGTATTAAAAAATTAGACGCTTCAAATTTATACAGAATATTTACTTATAGATTACCTTTCAATATAAATAATTAAATGACAATAAAGTAAATATCAAAGGGGAGCTCCCATACAAAAAACATGTTTTTCTACATAGATGATAGTACGGTACACTTCCTGCACGAGCCGACTCGCACTTGGCCGGTTTTTTACTATTTTGTAGGGAATAATAAGCGAGTTCGAATTGAAATGACCCGTGTTAGATTATCGAGATCGAGATCCGGCCAGTAATAGTATCTAAGTGATCCGTGGAAATACAAACAGACAGTATGTTTTATCTTCTAAAATATTATATTTGCCTATTGTGTCTGCAATATTTCACATTCAATCGGTTCTGTAAAATGAATATTCAAGGTACCCCGGGACAGTTTTGTTATACAAATACATATAAAGAGGTTAGGTTGTTTGTAATTCGGGCTATGCTTCTGAACCGATCAAGAAAATTCTTTATCAATCTGACGGAAAAAATATGTGGCTGGCGTAATTCTAGTAGATAAGAAAATATATGAAGAATCGCTATCATAAAATTTGGGAGGTAAAATCACCACTTTATGCAGCAGAATGTACTCAAAATAAATAAAATTAAGTGTTTCTAAGAGATATTTAATTTATGACATTTGTATTATTGCTCTGGATGATATATTACTTAAAATTAAATATTCATTTTAAACTTTTGTTTTTGTACATTTCCATATAGAAATTTCTTGTCATGTTTTTCTCCAATTATGGTTCAATATATTAATGTTTACTAACCTAACAATATATTAACCATCATTGAAACAAAAATTAAACCATAATTATCTTACTAAATTATATTTTTTACAATACAATTTAACTGAAACGTTTGCGCTCAATACGTAATTACGTATTACGCGCAAACGTAAAATACATCGTAACTTGTTGTTTTTTTTAAAAACAAACCGTCAGCGCGAACATTAAAATTACTTTCAACAAACAGAACGACTTTCCATTTCAAGTACAATTTCATTTAGCTTACCTTAAAATTACCGATCATCCTGTTCCTTGTTCGGAAAAAACTAAAGTTAAATGTCTCTCACTCTCACCAAGCACTACACAGTATGTGAGACAAGGACCACTATATATACGTCAAAGCCAGTACACGAGTCAACCGCCAAAATTGCATTCAACTTTCGCGCGCGTGCGTTCGTCTGCCGTGCAACATTCACTCTCACTGCTGGTTTTACTACTATTTCTTTATAAACTTGGCCCCCCACTTGCCAGCACTTTATTATCTCATAATGTCTGTTATCTTCATCAATTTGGGGTAATCTTCCAAGAATCTGACTGTTATAAATTGTAGGTGGTGCGAGGATCGCCGTTTATAAAATATCTAGTGTATTTGGAAACGTCGAAACGCTCTGATGTCTGTTACTGTAAACTATCAAAAGCATCGACTACCTACTACCTTTGTACTGATGTACTTAATTAATAATTTAATTTGATAGAATGTGGTGTAATTTAAAGTTATGCATAAATTATGATTCCCATCGTAATGTTTCCAGCGAATAGACGCCCGCCGGAAAGATCTGACTTCTCCAGAGATTTCCTTGTTCTATTTAAAAAATCTTACGATCATTACAATTATAATAAAAATGTTAATAAGCTCGCATCCATTGGGTACTTACTGCGATCTCGCACTAGTCATCCGCATATTCTAAGAGTGTCCTGCCACGCGCCGTTTAGTTGGCATGTCTACCTCAATCCAGAACATATGAGTCTAAAAAAATAGTTCCATTCTGTTAATCTATTCAATACTTATAGCATATGTTTAAACATACATACATATACTCACGGCTACAAATCTCTAGAAGGGATAGCCAGAACTAAGGAATTAAAAATTCCTCAGCCACTTTTGGAAGTTGAGTGGGGAAAAGATGATAAAATAAAGGTTGTTGGTGATGGGTATAAACATAACTACTTAATTTTGCCGTTTAGTGCCGGCTAAGAATGTCGCTACCACTTTCTACCACGGGTGTCGTAAAAGGCGACTAAGGGTATTGGGACTTTTTATTGGATTTTTGGGCGATGCGCTTGGAGTCCCATCACCAAAAACCTTTATTTTACCGCCTTTTCCCCACTCAACTTCCAAAAGTGGCTGAGGAATTTATAATTCCTTGGCCCTGGCTACCCGTTCTAGGGAATTATAGCCGTGAGTATATGTATGTATGTACTTAATTTAATATAAATGTTCCATCATTGCATTACACAATTTTAGCTGAATCATCGTCCAATCACCACCTTAGAAGCTCTGGTACCTGTTTAAGCACAGCAGGATATAATATCGGAAGAGTTTGTCATACCAATACTACTAGCCTGACTTTCAATTGGACAGTAAAAATTGTCAGTCAAAAACACAAATATGCTTTTGCTGAGAATTAATGCATTGAAAGCAGAGCGTCACCGTGACGATACTAGCTTAGATCAATTTGTATATACAAATCATACTTATCATATTGGTTTTGATCAGCCTCAAAAAAGTGCGTAACAACACAACTTCAGTATGTTGGGTTTGGGTGTGGCAGAAGAAGCATGAGAGCAGAGTGAATGCAGTAGAGATGAGGTCCCTCAGAAAAAATTGTAATGTTAGATTGTGTGACCGAGTGAGAAATAGTGTTATTCGTGAAAAGTGTGGTGTGAAAGATGATATTGTCAAAAGATAGAAAAAGGAATGTTGAGATGGTTTGGGCACATAGAGAGGATGGATGATAGAAAATTGGTAAAAGGGAGATCCCTTATAGATATAGAGCTAGTGTGGATGGTAATGTTAGTAAAGGACTACCACGGAGAACACACTTGGAACAAATTGAGAGTGTGCTCAAAAAGGCTGGCGTCCGAAGTATGAAGAATAAAAGAGCATGTATGAAAAGATTGATGGATGTAAACGAAGCTAGAGAGGTTTGTCAGGTTCGTACGAAGTGGCGATCGATAGTCTCTGCCTACCCCAATGGGAATTAATGGCGTGAGTATATGTATGTATGTATGATGTTCAGTATGTGAGCTTCCTTGAAGTTACTGCCACGTGGTCAAGTAATAGGATTTAAAACGTAAGATAGTGTACCGAAGTTTTTTATATAGCTTACCCTGCAGGCTATATTGGTCAACGGGATCGATATAGTCGCCCCTCTCCTCTACCCATTCTTACCTAATGTTCTCTAAGTTTGTTTTAAATATGCGCCAAAAGAGAAAAGCGAAGGTTCGTCCATACTATATGTATAGAGCGGCCTAAATTTCAAACATCCTTTTGTATATTGTAATCTTATCTTAACTATGTTCCGTTTACAGCTTCATGCAATATCCTACGGCTAATTAATATAGTACATACAACATTTCCGATAGCTCATTTATTATTTGATAACGAGTTAACTGCGCTCAAATATATAAATTAAACTTGTTGCTTAAAATTACATCAGAATGTGACATGTATCTCATAACACAACCAAAAAGACGTCCGATATTTTGATGTAACATACATACATATGTATATAATACTCACGGCCATAAATCCCATAAAGGGTAGCCAGAGCTGCAGAGCTAGGAACTCCTCAGCCACATTTGGAAGTTGATAGCGGAGAAGATGGTGGAAACAAAGTATCGTTGGTGATGGGACTCCGGCCGCATCGTCCAAAAACCACTTAAAACATCCCCATACCCTTAGTCGCCTCTTATGACACTAGTGGGAGAAAGGGGTAGTGAAATTCTAAGCCGGAGCTACACGGCAACACTTAGAAGTCATTCTATGTAAAACCCTAGAAATCAACTTGCTCAATGTCGAATTCTGATTTTTAATTGATGAATCAATCAAGGGATATGTGAAAGTAAAATGGAGGGAGTTATTAATTGGCCAATGAGGATATGCGATTACATGATTTCAATGAAACAGATACAAGTCAAAATTTTAAATAAGGCAAATGTTGAAATATGTAGGTAATAGAAACTCATTAGATTCAAAAGATCATATTTGATCATATATTCAACCAATCAAAAGGTAACGCATATATATATATATATATATGCGTTACCTTTTATTCCAATTTCTTCTTTGAAGTATTTTGTTAAATTATAAAAAAAATGCTATTTTTGGTAACTAACCTATTAGTTAATAATATTGTGCTGTTACGTTAGTACGATATTGTTGCCTTTTTTCAAGGTCAAATTACCTTTATTGCTAGACTTATACTGGTAAAAATGAAACTCAAAAATCAATTGTAATAGTGCTTAAAGAACGTTTATATCTGATTAATAATTGATGACACGATTGTAAAAGTAATACATACACTACAGTTGCTAAGACTTCGAGTAAAACCTCAGCAGGTGATCTTCTTTGGCCGTATCCTCAAGCGCGCTTATATTAGTTAGTCCAGACATTTGTATGATACAGAAATAATGTATTTATAAAGTTTTGGTAAAAGACCAGACCAGTATTCTCTGTCAATTGAATGCAAACGTATTGAATGACACAGTGAATAGGGATGGATACAGGCGTGCACAGGATTTAGGACGAGAGTGGGATGTATGGATGTGTTTTTACTGAGTGTTGTTTTTTTTACCATTTTGCCAAATAAATGTCTTTTACTTTTTTACTTTACTTTTTTTAAAAGGTTATGCGTGATCCTGTATAAGTTACAACGCTCATGTATGTATAGCTACTAATGTTGGGTGTGGCAGAAGAAGCGGGTCTATTTTTAAAAGTCTACATTAAAAGCTTTTGTGACAATTTTACTTGCTTTAATGTTCCTATTAATACTGATATAATTAACCATAACAAATAAACGCATAACGACTATTGCATAAATTTAGCTGCCATAAACACATTTTGCATAAAGTTTACATGTCACAATTTAGGCTAGAACACATTTTACTGTTTTCTACAACTGTTTTAAAGGTAAACGAAACTATTATGTTTAAAAGTTAATATAGAACAGTATTATTATCTCTCAAGACTCAAACGTTCACGCCGTATTATTTTCCTCGAAGGGGTGGCAAATGTACTAACACTTCTAAACGTCACGTAATGTTTTTGTTACTTGGTGATCCGGCCATCGCCCAACAGCCTTTTAAAAAGCCCCACACTCTATTCGCTTCTCACACCACTCGCAGGAAGAAATGGGATATTTCTATACTAAGGCGACCCTATAAAAATAATGTACTCAAAAAGGTTGTTGTTCGGAGTATGAAGAATTTAAGTGAATTAATAAAGAGATTGATGAATGGGACTTGATAGCTCAGTGGCTCACCGCTTATCGTGCAGAGGACTACTTTTCTAATTTTTCTTTTCAAAAGACATATGTGTGGTTGATTTATCATGGTGATAACGGTGAGGGTAACATCGTGAGGAAACCCACATGGCTGATTTGTACTTTACTTAGTCACGTGACAGTGTAGTCGGCGATAAGCCTGCCCCCTATCACGTACAAACAAAACGTGGGTACTCTGAACACAAGGTGACGATGTCACGTGATGTTCAGAAGTATTACCTCAGGGTACCCTTCGGGGATATTCGGCGTGAACGTCTGAGTTCGAGTTTGAGATGAATGTAATAGAGGTCGAGAGGTTGCCGTCAACTAGCGATGGATAGTGTCTGCTTAACTTAATGGGAACTAATGTGGTGAGTATAAGTATGCATGTATTTTGCTTATGGCATTTACGGCATTTTATTTATTTATCTCATATAGCTTAGGTACACACAACATTGCCCCGCCAGAGCGGCACTTAGCTACCCGACACAGCATCCAATCTATAATCAAGGTGAAGCCTCACTGGCCACAGGGGCAGTAGCAATACATCATTTCAAAAAATAATAAAAATATGAAGACAAGTAGTGCCAAGCAAAAATGACTGTCTTGGTCTTGTCTGATTCGATGTGAAATGTATGCTTAAATTATAACTAACTGCTATCCATCATAGTAACTACTGTCATAGATATTCTTAGAAGTATTGAAGAGCTGACGAAATATGAAAATAAATACTTAACACATATCTGTGGAACAAGAAAATGTTCATAGCGTAGTTCGTAAAATATCTATTGAAATTCCAACTAGGATTGCAAAGGTTAAAATTCATGTGTCGCGCATGTTATTGTCATACAAAAAGGGATAATAAAATTCGGTAATAGTGAGAAATTGGTATGGGTGATGCTGACGTTTTGCAACTCGTTTCACAATTCCCTTACATTCTTGTTGTAATGGTGATGGTGAAAAAAATCTGATTTGTTATTCCGTTGATGTACAATTGCATTCGAATGCAGTTATAATGTAAATCTTAGCCAATAAACTAATGTCGATATAATTACACTTTTTGTAAGTTTTCCAAGTCATATATTTATGAATACCCATACATTTGAAGTTGTATTACGCTTTCAAGCGAACAGTATTTTTTCAAAAGGATTAGTTACTGATTGACCATGACTTTAGGTGTGCCGGGTATCTGAAGACCGTTCTGGCGGGTCAAAGGTGTCTGCACCTAAGCTAAATCGCATGGAGAAGATAAAGGAGTCCTAACAAGGTGACAAAGCGGTAGGCTTATGTTATACAGTGCGCGCGCACTCGCGCGCTATTTGGGAGGCGTATGGCAGTGGCAGGCAAGGGAACTTCCCTTCTATCAACCCTTACTCAGGGTTCTCCCACCTTGCCAGTGAGAGTCGGTGTCTGGAGTGGTATGTTTTTTGACCGCGAGCGCTGGTGGCCTCTGAGGCGTTAAGCTCGCGGGTGATCCGAGAGCACGCTACGAGGGCGTCTCTCTCGAGTTCCGACATCCGGTGATATTGTGTAGTCGAGCGAAGCTCGATGCAGTGGGTTAGGGTGAACAGGGTTCCTATCAAAGTGTATACGTGCATTTCATTAAAGTGATACTTTATTGTATCGGGTTACCACAAATTATATAGAAAATGCAGAAATTAACGCAGGAAGTTTTGAACCAAAGATCTGGTTTTCTATAAAATAACCTAAATTATTTGATATGTTAGTTTAATAACATACTAAAAAGAACAAAACAATGATTCGTAATACTTTAGAATGTTACAAACACGTTACGTTAAAGCAATCGCTACTAAATTGCATATAAAAGTAACATAACTCCTTAAACACACACGACAATAGGATAGCGCGATGCTAAAACTGCTCTACATAGCTCTTAATGTCCTTATTAAGAAATTTCCTCCGCAACGTTTATTTACTAATCTGACAAATGACAATTACTATATTCGCGCAGTTGATGGTGTAATTAGTGTCAAAAGACACGCAGATAAAGATCCCGCTCGCGGCGCGCGGCCGAAGTAAATGACCGCTGTACTGGTAAATTTTGAAACTTGCAAAATGCAGAAAATACCAATTGAAACCATAAGACCTGCTGCTAGGGTACAAATTGGATAGTTTCAACTACAGCCAAGTTTTTTCCGCATAGTTTACGCACTGTTTCTTTGGCAAATTGTCACCATTAGTAATGTAGAGACATAATGTGTTCTAACATGTTTGATGACAAAATGCTTATGATACAATTGTTCAACAATGAAAGAGAACGTTTGGTGTTAAATTATTAACTATTACTGTACTGTCTCCATGAACGGTTAGTGCTATATAATCTTGCGACTTGGGCCTCATTTTCAGGCCCAGTGATATACCCACAAATTTTATTATTGTTTATTCTGATTCACATGATTGTTCAAAAACCTAAAACTATTCCGTTCCACGGAGTTCACGTTAAACCCTAGGAACTTCTACTACTCCAACTAAATAGCGTGAGTATATGTATGCATGATATCTCATATAATTTAGTCAATTCCCAACCTATTTGGGACAAAGATCAGTCAAAAAGTGTATTAAATTTAAACAAAGTAATGCTAGGTGCAAGGTTATTATTAGGCAATGCGGTTACAGACCTTTTACCGAAAATTCTCCTTCTCTCTAAGCTCGGGCACTGGTTACCCCGTTTTGGGATTCATGGCCGTGAGTGTATGTATTTATGATTTTTTTTTTATATTAAAACACATACGTAATAAGTTTTAATTTGCATTGCGATTTCTGCTTTCTTTATCTTTCCTTCCTCTACGTATGCTTGCTAACGAAACCCTTCACGGCCGACGACGACTAGCAATTGTTTTTAAAAATTTACTTAGTTTTCTACTTGAGCAAAGTTACACGATGAATATTTTAACTCTTGGCTATGTCAACTCGATGTGATGGGTGTAGGTACATTTTAATAAACAAACCCCTTTCGGCGATTAATATTCTAGTTGAGATGATTATTAGAGTATTACTAAAAGCACATTTGTAACAAAGTGTTTAAATATAAAACTATTAACACCAGCACTTCAATAAAACCTCAACACTCATTTTGTAATATATTCTCAAAACATTAACCTCCTTTCCTAAGACGTCACACAGATGATTAGTTGAAACGTATTTCAAAACTTGTATGAATTTGTCATGTGTCGTTACATTAATTATTGTATAATTTAATTTGCAAAACAGTGAAAGTTTAATTTATTTGTCTTCAGAATGCGAATCTCAATCATTGAGTATTTATGGTTTCATAACCATTCATACCTATTAATCACTTGGCTGAATAAATTTTATGTTCGCTCATAATAACTGCGAAAATATCCGATATAGGGGTTAATTTTATGCATGTTACATTATATAACAATTAACTTAATATATTAATAAAAATCATGCAAAATCACTACAAAAAAAACAAATAAGTTGGTCCCTGCTGCCTGTTCTTATTTTCGCCCAGAATTTCAAAAATACACAGCGGATGTTATTTTAATAGATCGATATCACTTTACAGTATGTAATTGAAAATAGTATTTTGCCGTGTAGTGCCGGCTTAGAATGTCGCTACCCCTTTCTTCCCACGGGTGTCGTAAGAAGCGACTAAAGGTATCGGGGCTTTATATTGGATTTTTGGGCGATGCGGTTGGAGACCCATCACTAAAAACCTTTATTTTTACCATATTTTCCCCACTCAACTTCCAAAAGTGGCTGAGGAATTTCTAATTCCTTAGCTCTGGCTACCCCTTCTAGGGAAATATATCCGTGAGTATATGTATGTATGTATGTATGTATGTATTTTCGAAATGATAACATATTATATTGACTTTAAATATCGTTATGTATCTCGCAGCACGTGATGATAAGCAGCTAATTCTTTAAAAATCGCATTTGTTTTAGGAACGTATGTGAGGAAGGATTGTTGTGACGCTCCAGGTTCCGCAAAGTCCAATTATTTTTCTCTTCTAAAGTACAGCTTGGAAAACGTTGACAATAAAATAAAATAGAAAATTTATTGCAAGTCACAAGAGAAATATGTGGTATGGAAGTGTAGTGTCGGCTGAGAATAAGACTACCCCATTTCTACCTGTGGGTGATCGTAAGAAGCGACTAAAGGTATAGGGGCTTTTTAAGTGATTTTTAAGCGATGTGATTGGAGACCCGTCACCAAAACTTTTGTTTTACTTTCTTTTCCCCAATCAACTTCCAAAAGTGGCTGAGCAATTTCTAATTCTAAGAAACTAGAAGTTCCTTAGCCACTTTTGGAAGTTGCATGGGGAAAAGATGGCGAAATAAAGGTTGTTGGTGATGGGTCTCCAACCGCATCGTCCAAAAATCCCCTAAAAGCCCCAATACCGTTAGTCGCCTCTTACGAACACCCACCGGCAGAAATGGGGTAGTGTTATTCTAAGCCGACACTACACAGCTCATTATTCTTTAATTATTATTAATAATAATTATTCTTCTTAATAAGTAAGGAAACTTTTTATCACAATCACTTTAAAATATCAGACATTATTTAAACTATAAAATATTGGAAAAAATATGTTGCACTGATTACCACTAATTCAATGCAGGTGGTTGGTAGGCGAAGGTCAGTTCAGCATTTTGAACAACTTTTGCCAATAAACCATGGAAGGTAGTTTTATTAAAATGCACGTCTCCATACAAAATGAATCAGTTAATCACATAATTTATAAAATACTGTTTTTTTTTTTGTAATTTTCGACAAAAGGTTTATTGATAAAAGTTGTTCAAGATAAAAAATACGCCGCCGGAAAAAATACCTACTATTGATTGAATTAGTGGTGCGTTTGTTCGGTACGGTAAGGTAGTTAAGGTAGTTCAATCATATTGTTTTATTGTTTTTTTTATTCTATATAAATATATATAAAAGGAGTTTTTTAAATACTACAAAATATCAGTTAACTGCTTTATTAACTATATCACAATATTATTCATTTTTTTCATTCGAGAAAACAATATATATTTAAATTTTTTCTGTATCTTCTTATTTTCTTTGTCTATATCGTCTCATTTTTAAGTATGTAAACCTGTAAAACAATTAAATATAAACATTTGGGAAAACTGTTTAAATTAAAAAACAAAAATGAAATAACATCCAAGGTCCCAATTCTCTTAAAGTAATAAAACAAATTGATAATAATATAAAAAAAAGAAATAATGAACAAACGCCTATTTCAGTGAGCATCGCAATAATTACAGTTTTAGTCTTTCATTTGCCTTGCTGGAGGCAAAAACACTGGGTATAGCAGTACGTTATGATATGAGTATGACCAGTTTTCTCCTTGAGTTGTAATGGGGTTTATAAATTATGTTTAGGCGGTGGGGTTGAAGGCTCATCACCAACAACCTTCTTTTTACAATCCTTTTCCCACTTTACTTCCAAAAGTCCCTGAAGAATTTCTAATCATGAAGCTCTGGTCACCTGTTTCCGGGATTATTAGCCGTGAATATGTATGTCTGTGTATATGATAGGATGGCCCGGGTTTCTGAATTACAGCACTTAACCATCTGCTATAAATAGCAATGCCGTGCGTGCGATTGGTACTCATTATCTAGTTGTACGACTAACTACTTATCAGAAAAATTTTAACTATAGTACTTCGTACTAATTGTAAAACGAATACATTTGCTTTATAAGGACCAGAAACCTGCGATGTACAACCGCAAATTATCAACTAAATTCAAACTCAAACATTGATGCCATATATTCCCGAAGGGATTGGTAGAGGTGATGATATTTTCTGAACATTGGCGAGGTGAATAACACGGTTTCACAGATTCAAACATGGTTTGCTTTCAATATTCTTACACTGAATGGCCAAAAATCCTACCAATGCTAAATTTGTATTGAATTAATTGAATTAATTAAAAATCCTACCAATGCTAAATTAAAAATGCATTAAATTTGTATTACCCAATGTTAAGTGCGTTGATATCGAAATAGTTTTAAAAAATAAAAAGTTAGTATTTGACGACAGCCGTGGCCGAGTGGATAGGTGACTAGCTTCTCGGTCCGGAGGTTGCGGGTTCGATCCCCGCTAAGAGCAACATTTATGTGATGAGCATAAATGATTGTTTCTTAGTCTTGGATGTTATTTATATGTGTATTATACAATATTAAATATATCGTTGAGTTAGTATCCCATAATACAAGTCTTACTTAGTTTGGGGCTAACTTGATCTGTGTATAATATGTCCGTATATATATTTTATTTATTTTATTTTGGATGACACAGTTTTCTTATAGATAACTCTGAAACAATGATATATCCAAGCTAAAGTCAGACAGGAAAAAGACCCTTTACTATTTCTTCTGCTTCACAAGTGTGACGAAAATGAGTACTCAGAACAATGTGACGTTTAAAAGTACTATAACTCTGCCACTCTTTAAGGAATATACGGTATAAACGATATGGTGAGATTTTAAGAGTCTTCAAATATAATCATAGTAAATATAAGTGCCTCTTCATAAATTTTGCCTTTTGCTGTGTAGTGTCGGCTTAGAATAGCACTACCCCATTTCTTCCCGTGGGTGAACGTAAGAGGCGACTAAGGGTATTGGGGCTTTTTAAGGGATTTTTGGGCGATGCGGTTGGAGACCCATCACCAAACACCTTTATTACCATCTTTTCCCCTCTCAACTTCCAAAAGTGGCTGAGACATTTTCAATTCTTCAGCCCTGGCTACCACTTTTAGGGATTTATAGCCGTGAGTATATGTATGTCATAAATTTTCCTTGGATTTTGAATATTTGCTTCCTTGACTTGCGTGTGTATTTTGTGAAGCAACTAATCTGATTACAGAATAATACAATCTAAATGCGATGAGTCAGGGTTTTTCTCTTTATTTGGTGTGACGTCATCGGTCGTTTTACTACCTCTACATTTCGTGTTGGATCGCGTAAAACAATTACATTTGGCAAGATTCATACATATTCTTAAGTACTACTATACATAGTATTTTCTAAGATTTTCACGATTGCACATTATAATTGAAACAACTTTTGATTTTCGGATATTTTAATCGCGTATTATTACATTATTTTTAAAGCCCATATTGAAGAAAGAACATATTGCTGATATGAAGAATAGGCGTCCTGGAAGATCTGCTTTGTTTGAACACACCTTCGATAAGCCAAACCACCACATGCGTTTTGACAAACCTACAATTCTAGCAAAAGAGAATCGATTGATACCTAGAATGATACGCGAGTCTATTGAAATAAAGAAACATCCAAACTTCAATAGAGATGATGGTTGGCAATTACCACCTGCTTGGAACCCGATCATTAGCACAACCAAGCTAGGGAAGAACACTAGCAAGACTCTAGATAACATTAGCTCTTTTTGTACATAGCAAATATTAAACGCAAATGTAACTTAAAATTTTGTGAAGGTAGTTAGTATTAATAATTTTATAGTACTGTATAATGACAAATAACACCTCAGTCTTCCCGTGACCATGATAACTGAAAAGTTTTCGAAACGTCGGGCTTTAAAAATAATGTAATAATACGCGATTAAAATATCCGAAAATCAAAAGTTGTTTCAATTATACTACTATACATACAGCAAATAAATCAAAAGCGTGTTTCAAGGCATTCGAGCTAACTACCCACTTATCCATCAAACAATCAAATCAATCAAAATCATTTATTTTTATCAAAAGTTTACATCAACGAGACGAGAATCAACGGTCCCCACACTAGGTAAAATCCT
Organism: Bedellia somnulentella; assembly: GCA_963576735.1. Lineage (NCBI taxonomy): Eukaryota > Metazoa > Arthropoda > Insecta > Lepidoptera > Bedelliidae > Bedellia > Bedellia somnulentella. The sequence continues at coordinate 82,603 of OY755177.1, forward strand.
GTATTAGGTAAAATCCATGAATGATTTCTGAGATCAAAGTATAGTTGAATTTCATTTACTTGGAACATACGTACATACATACATATACTCACGGCTATAAATCCCTAGAATGGGTAGCCAGAGCTCAGGAATTAGGAATTCCTCAGCCTCTTTTGGAAAGTTCAGTGGGGTAGATATGGTAAAATAAAGGTTGTTGGTGATGGGTCTCTAACTGCATCGCCCGAAAATCCCTTAAAAGCCCCAATACCGTTAATCGCCTCTTAAGTACACCCACCGGAAGAAATGGAGTAGTGCTATTCTAAGCCGACACTACATAGCTAACTTACTTAGCTTACTTGGAACGAAATGTAAAAAACTTCTGTTGTATTTGAAACTGAGTAAGTAAGTTTAAGAACCATGATTTATTCATTTTTCTTGATGTATGATGAGAAAAGTAGTAGAAGTAAAATACTGATTCCAAATGCACCTACTGATTTTCATAATGTAGGTTGCCTGTGACAAAATAGAAGGAAAATATTAATTGCAAAATTTATAATAAAAATTTGAGGGACAACTTTAAAGTTCTAAATGGGAATAATAAAAGGGATAAAAAAAAATTTCTTTCATCATTACAAAAACATTATACATTTCGACCTATCCTAGTAAGCCCCGTAGGGCCTGTAACAGGACAGCGTCGGTCCTCCGTTTCGTGGCATAGTGTGGTAACATATTTATTTCATAATCATTATTATTACTAATTTACATTATTAACAATTTTTTTAACAATTTTAATTTCATTTTATATATTACTTTTGTCAATATATGTAAAATGTACATTTTTAGTTATATTAAAATAAAATTATATTAATATTCTATAGAATTAATACTTGAATGTTAACAAGAAAAGGAGAGACTAACAGAGTCGAAAAGAAATAACAATGGTATTAGAAATGCTGTGTAACGTTATCGTAGGAAGTTTGGGAACTGAGAAATTGTATTTCTAATCTGCTTAATTTAAAAAGTTGCCGTGTAGTTCCGGCTTCGAATGTCACTCTTAGATGACTGTCTCAGAAAGGGGTCTTTCTACTCACGGGTGTCGTAAGAGGCGACTAAGGGTATGGGGCATTTTTAAGTTGGAAACCCATCACCAACGATGCTTTATTTCTGAAATCTTGTCCCCTATCAACTTCCAATTGCGACTGAGGATTTTCCAGCACTGAAACTCTAGCTAACCCTTTTGAGATTTATGGCCGTGATTATATGTATGTATGTAAATTGACAGTTAATTATGTGCAAATTGACCCGCGAGTTTTATTATAAATGTAAAACGTTGTGATATCTTTAATAAATATTTTCCCATGATTAAATTATGCGACCTATATAATTTTAACAAAACCCTTTCTGAAATTCAGTTGTGATGTGAAACATACAAATAACTAAAATTAAATTGCCCATATGTTACCCTTTTAGAGAAGAGTTCTATTCTAAATTTTCATACTGCAAGTCCAAAATTAAAAAAAAGTACATACGCATGACAACTCAATTTTAGGAGTAAATCTTGAAGGGGGCTTAGAGGTTTAATCTTATAATTGATTTTTCAGTGGTTTCTTATGTCATAAATGGAATATTTGTAACGGATTTCAAGATTATAGGTTTATAAATAAAAAAAAGATACAACCTATAACCCTCTATTTTATTTCTTTATGAGTAGATATTTTTATTGATCAAATGTATAAGATTTATGTTGCTTTGAAAAAATATTTTATATTCAATGTATAGAATACTACTTTGTTATAAACTTTAGTTACTTTACTGGGTTAAGACCTGAATGACCAGCAACAAAAGACAAAAAATATTGCAAATTTACAGCCGCACTTAAAGGTTTTGTACACTGCACGTTTTTATGTCACTTTAATTCAACATTAATGTATTGGTTGCATCTTTTTGGCTGCGTTCATATGTTTGTAGACGGCGCGTTTAAAAACCCTAGTATGCAAAGGCCCTAACATCTAGTAGGCTGGCTGGTGTCAGCTGCTGCATACCAACGAAGCGGCGCCGCCACATTCCGCGCGCTCCACCGGCCGCGGCTGTCGTGTGTCGTCTCGTGGTCGCCGCCGGCTCGCATCCGACATGAGTGTGTTCGCGCTCAGCTACATCGTAAGTTTAGTATTTTATCTCGTATTTTGTAAACAAGTCAAATGTAACGGTTAATAATATTTACCTGATTATTATGTTCAGGTGATTAATTGAAGCATAAAGAGATCATTTATATAATAAGAGCCTGGTAACTTAAACTCAGAAAATATATATATAAAAAAAAGTTTTTCAAGTCTATTTACAGAACTGAATGCAATTAAATCAAAAATTTGCATTTAAAAAATATAAATTAGTTATTTTTATCTTGTTAATTGTCAAAAAATACACGGTGAAAAATACCTTTAGAATAGAACAAAAAACGTATCACTGTACATCTAATAAATAAATGTTTACAAACAATACGTTTTAACAATGAAATAGAGCAATGGCAAGGTCGGAGGTGAGAGGTCAATTAGAGTAATGTTAGGTATCTATCTATTTACTCCACTATGTCCATCTAGATGTAACCGAAAGGAATTGAAATCGGGGATGAAAGTTGAAGTATGGAGTTTTTCTTTTGAAGATTGGAGTAGGCAGAGACTATCGATCGTTTATATTAACATTTTTAAAGGGCAACTGTGATAGCTCAGTGGGAAGAATCACCGCCTACCATACAGACAGGTGTGGCTTCTAATCCCGAATCAAGGTTACACCAATTTAGCTTTTCTAAAGTCATATATGTCGTATTTTTTTATTGGTTGTTAACGGCGAGGGAAAACTATGTGATGAAACCGACATGGCTAAGGACTTAGGATTAGGACTTGGTAATGTGATGGATTCCGAATTAAGTGACGACCCTACAAGTATGTGTTCACGCATCTATAGGGAGTGTGTCTAGTTTACCAGATGCGCAAAGGAAACGCCGTGCTGGAAGCAGATTGAGTACTTCCGATTCTGATGGTAGTGCTGAAGTATCTGTCTCAAAACAAACAGTGGCTAAAAGAGGGCGTGGTAGACCACCTACCACTGGCCAATATGTTGGTATCGGGAGAGCGTGGCAAGATGCTGCGGAGGCAAAAAAGAACAGTTCTTACTAGAACTTTCTGAGGGTTTTACCCAACAAATGGAGAGATATAACCGTGCCAAAGAGAGAGAGAATGCGCAGGCTCTAGAGGCGCAACAACGAGTAGCTAGTACTCTCGATCATAATGGGGGTAGCCCATAAATCAATGGTTTTCTAGAGTAATAGAGTAATTAGAATTAAAGTCCTTAAAAATGCCACCCCGTCAATCAAGGAGGCCTCTGAGGCGATGTCCGAAAGGTCATCGAATGAAAAAACGCTAAGGCTGGAGAAAGAAAATTCAAACTTAAAAGACGAGTTAAGACGGATGAAAGAATCCAATGAAGGGTTCCAGTCAGAGCAGTCTGCTCATATAAAAGAGTTGAAGGCTATTAAACTAGAAATACATAGTGGCAATAGCAATATCAATCTGGAGGTAAGCGATACCATAGCTCAAAAAGTCATGGTCCACGTTGAGACCATGATGAACGCCAGGTTGGAAGCTTTAGAGGGCAGGTTGCTCCCTGCAGTATGTGTATTCGTACAAAATGGCGATAGATCTGACACGCCATACACATGAGTCCAAGCAAAACGTGGGTACTCTGCACTCCAGGTGACAATAATTTTACGTTATATTCAGCAGTATTAGTACATCTGTCACCCCTTCAGGGATATCGCCGTACAAGTTTATGAATTTATAACATAACATAATAACATAAAGTTTCCAAGTTTAATTATTATGAATACATACATACTTATACTCACGGCTATAAATCCTTAGAAGGGGTAGTCAGATCTAAGGAATTAAAAATTCCTCAGCCACTTTTGGAAGTTGTGTGAGGAAAAGATGGTAAAATAAAGGTTTTTGGTGATAGGTCTCCAACCGCATCGCCCAAAAATCCCCTAAAAAGCCCCAATACGGTTAGTCGCCTCTTACGTACACCCATCGGAAGAAATGGGGTAGGCCGACACTACACAGCAGAATATTTTTAACTGTTAATAAAATTTGAATTTTGTATATGTGCCTCTTGCTTTATCTGTTGAACCGAATGTATTTTCAATGGCTGATAGCAAATGTAACAAAGAGTAACTCAGACTTGTTATATTTTTATTAACAACGCTGACAACCCTCACATTATATAGTCATGTACAATATAATAACAAAGCTAAAAAGACATATAAATGTAATAACAATCAAAACATGTCTGTCATCCTAAAATACAGGTTTTGTAACCTTGCTATCCTAACTAAGAACGGAGGCAATGCTTATTTTCTCTAATTCATATATTCCTTAGTTCATACTCTTTATTAAAATAATAACAACAACGCAAAATATATAATTATCACTTTAGTACAAACTTGTTATCTCCACCCGTTCTCAGCAAAATGACCTGTATGCCCATAAATGATGATTTAACCTTCACATGTCTCGTACTCACAGTTTACCGCCAACTTCACATAAAACACTAAATCTTCAGAAATGTACAAATTCACCAATTAGGGGTCGTAGTTTTCTACGATCTATCTCTATACCACACATTATTAGGATCATTAACTTTTTCTTAATTTAATAATATAGCAATAAAAAATATCTTTTCGTATTGTAGATATGGTTCAAACCAAATATGGTTGGACATAATAATACTCAATGATCTCAGAAGAGTGTCTGAGGGAGAGAGTCTTAAAATAAAAATAGAAAAACAAAAACCATGTCTAACAGTCATATTGTTCACACTCCCGTTGAACTTGGAGAGTACACTCGAAGTTGTTCGCCAATAAGTACTCCTGGGACAAACCATTCGGTTGGGTTGAGCTAACTTTGAGAATAAGGTCAACATTCGTAGTCAGCTCGGAAGGACAGAGTTCGGGGAACTGTGCCATATATTCTGCTACGAAATTCTGCCGGGTTTGAAGACAAAGCTCTTTGTGTTGCCTGTAATGATCAACGGTGCAGAGAAGTTAACTTTTACAATCTCTATATATAAAATCGTTGCGTTATTGACTTACTGACAGACAGCGCACAGCCTAAACAATTAGACCTAGAGAGCTGAAATTTGGCAGCTTTAATGCTTGAGATAAACATGAATTTCCCGAAATTTTCACGCAAGAAAAATGACGAGAAAATATTGTTCATTAGAAACTTCTATAATTTAGATTATATTATACTGATATTTGGTATATAAGACTCGTTAATAGATATGAAGGTACATTACGAAAAAAAAACCAGATATTTTCACAGGAACATAAATTACAGGAGATTAAAATCATAAAACGTCTATGCTTTTCATTTCATATACGCACTTTATGGTATTGTAATTGATAAATTATTGTTAAGACAAAAACTTATAGAATTGGGTGATGGTAGCGTTCCTAAGGTTGTGCCAAAGTAACTATTCCATGCAGGAAAAGACACATGCAAAGCTAGTGAGTCATATAAGGCTCAGGATCATCCAAAGGGCAACGACGGCAGTTTTACTAAGGGAATGAACCTGTCGAAAAACCTTAACTACCTAAGAGTCTTTAAAAGTCTAACAATGATATACTAGTTTGGCAAGAAATTAAAAGATATAAATATGGTTCTCCATCAAAACTTATTTTATCGGCGGAATAAAATGAGGCCAACGAGTTACTCAATTACGAGTATCTAAGCATTTTCTAAATGCCTAAAACTGAATATATTAAAGTATCTATTTGTTTTTTCAGGTCTTAAACTGCTTTTTAAGGGTCCAAGCGGCGACACTAACTGGCGGTAAGTAGGAGTAAAAATTACAAATTAAGGGTTTTTTTAAACTTGTGATAAATATTGTGAGTTTTTTTTTTAACGAAAAGTAATGTATTGTGTAAGTAGCCAATATTTCAGTTCCCTTTTGTTTAACTTCGTCTAGGGTATGAGAGCCTGAGAGAAGATATTTTGTGTACAAGACATCAGATTTTTCAGAAGATATAATCAGCCAGGCAATGCGGAAACGATACAGAATTTTGGTTTTTGTTACGTCTAGTGGGCTGTAACATTATGAGCTGTTTTATTGTTTTGCTAATATTTTGTAGTAATACAAATTTAACAAACAAAGGGTAAACTATAGGCCCATTAATAAGACTTTTTTATTTCAATATATATTGTTCTCCACAAAACGCTCAAAACTGTTAAATTTAATATTGTATCTCACTCAAATAAATTAGCGAGTATGTAGACGATTTCTTACTTTACCATATTTTTAAAAGCTAGTTTTCATATCTTCCAGCTTACGATCCGATCGTGTTCCCGGGACCAGTGAAAGATATTGAACGACAAGAGCATGACACCACGGACCACGGGGTTTCAGAGGAGTGTCTGGGCCAGAACTTCTGTTCTGTGAAACCGCCAGACTACCCGCAAACCGAATTTGACGAGATATTTAAGAAAAAGGTAAGCTTGATGCTCAAACTCAAACCTTCACGCCGAATATCCCTGAAGGAGTTGGTAGAGGTACTAATACTTCTGAACATCACATAAAAAAATCGTTTCGAAAAAACCCCCGGGTTCGATCCCCGCCGGTGTGTCGATTTTTTTTTCCTTTATTTATTAGTAATAATCCCCACATGAGGTTTTCATGAACAAAAACATTCGAACTATGAGATAGTTAGGCGTTCTCAACATTTGCATTCTAACTGAAAAGGTAGTCAAGTGGCCTTCCGAATTAATGAAAAATTCGGAGGTTGGGAACGCAATCAATTTTACACTTATACGAAAACGAAACGTGTAAAAATTTCGCACTGGAAGCCATTGACACTGTAGCTCAATTGGCAGAGCGATGGGGGAGTATACCCGGAGGTCGCGGGTTCGATCCCCGCCGGTGTCGAAATTTTTCTTTCCTCTACTTATCCTTTATTTAATAGAGCTAGTTAGTAATCCATACAAATATTAAAGTCGCGCGCATACTCTAATTTACACGCAATGGTGTGTTTTGTTTTTGGTCTCGCGGTTTTGTATTACCAATCTGTATTATATATCTATATATCTATATTTTCGATGATATTGAATAAACGAAATTAAACTGAGAGAAATTCTTCATTGACAAATACAATTTAAGTAATTGCCTAGTTTTCAATATTCTCAATTTGTTTTGAATTATTAAATCTAAAGCAATACTTATCTTAACTTTTAAAACACATTCTTAACTTTAACGCCAATCAAATTACAGATATGATTACTAGCAGGATTACTACAACAGAGTAATGAGTTCTATATTTAACTAAGACGGGTTTCTCGTCCATCAACTTGTCAAGACTTTTATCCTTGTTACGGATAGTGTTGTTGGCAGCAGAGATGGTTTTATATAGGAGTGAGTCGTAGTAAGCTTCGGAAGACTATTTCGATTTGTTATTTAATTCCATCACTTTTAGGGGTGACCATTCCGTAACGGGTGACTTCGAATATTGCATCCTTTTCAGACTAAGTTAATGTTTTTTAGGGTCTGAGAATGTAGTATTGCAGCATTTTTGAAATCAAGTGTCCCCCTGGTTAGCGATAAAGGATAAACTTTACTGATGGTAACCTCATTTCTAGTCGTTTCATTCCTTATAAACATCTTGTGAAGCACCTGTCAACATAGATGATCCTGTCAATTTAAATTAAATTACTTCTGTTAATTAATTTTTCATATTGCAGCAATCAAAAACTCATTTTTATTTTGATTGAAACACAATCAACCGCTAGAGTAAGACTCATTTTTAAGTCGTACACAATTAATGTAAGATTATGTACAAATAACAATTGTAAGCCGGCTACATAAAATCAACTACACTTCCAGAAACTATTGTTCGTGCTGCAGAGCGCCAACACGACGGAGGTGGGCAACCGGCTGGGCGACCCCGACGAGCGCGACGACTGCCGCACCACAGTCACCGTGAGTTACCACATACATACTTATACTCACGCCATCAGTGCTTAGTCATGTGCCAGTGTATTCGTACAAAACGGCGATAGGTCTGCCCCCTATCACGTGGGTACACTGTCCGAGCAAACATGGGTACTCTGAAAACCAGGTGACAAAGTCACGTGATGTTCAGAAGTATTAGTACCTCTGCCAACCCCTTCGGGGATATTCAGCGTGAATGTTTGAGTTTCAGTGAGTTTATACTAATAATTCAAACTCAACTCAAACGTGCATGCCGTTCATTCCCGAAGAGGTGGCAGAGTTACTAATACTGATATTAATCACGTGACATTGCTGTCACCTGGTTTACTGCTGTACCCACGTTTAGGGTGATAACGTTTTGCTTGGATAGTGTATTTAGTGTATAACTAAGTATGTAATCTTTACTTTTAATTCAAACACACAGCAGCATTACTTTTATTCCTTTTTTTCTTCTTTTCCTTCCTCACGATGTTTTCTCTCTCTATTAAGGACCATGATATATCAGTATAATATTGTTTATTTCAGTTTGAGGCTCCGTACAAAGTGCGCACCACGGAGGGGGAGTGGCGGACGGTGGTGCAGTCTCCCGACCACGACTTCGTGCAGCGGATTCGATTGGAAATTTGTTTGTGAGTTTGTTTTACTAAACCGTATAAGCTAATATAATTGCCATTTTGCTTGATCTGGGCAATTCATTTACTGAAAAAACATTTCATACGATACGTAATTATCACTGTATTGTAAATAATGGCAAAAAATTAATTCAAATTCAAATTCATTTATTTGCTATATAGAACATGGTACATTTGATGATACAACTTAATAATTTAGTTTCACATGTCTAAAGCGGCCAGTACACAATGGCCGACGATGGGCCACGCTTCGCAATTGGCAATTGTTGGCCACGATCAATTGGTGTTCACACAATGGCCCATTGCTCATTACTGTCTGGCAATCCACTTGCGACGGACGTCGAAGTAATTATGGTTGCAGCTATTTATTTATTATTATGCATGTAATTTATTTTATTTATGGCGCTATTTATGTTATTTTTACGTCATATAGTGATTATCAATACATTTTGCAATAAAATATTCCAAAAAAAGTATAAGTATCTATGAGCGGTCGGTGACGAACTAAACAATGGCCCATTGTGGAAACACCACCGGCCATGCTACGCCACGATTCCTTTGAAGTGTGCCCGAAAAACCGACAACTTCGCCATTGCGCGCCATTGCACGCCACGATCGGCAATTGTCCGCCATCATGCACCATTGCCCCCTGTACACAGTGGCGATGGCGAGCAGTGGGCCATCGTCCGCCATTGTGTACTGGCCGCTTAACCTTTGTAGGTATGCAAATTATTTTGACGCAATTAAATCACAATTAAGTTTTTACATTACAAATATTTTAAATTAACAATAATAATACGTCATGAGCAGTCTATAATGAAAATTAATTAATATGTCACTTAATCCTAATTAAAATAATAATAATGAAAATTAATTTAAATGTCACTTAATCCTAATTAAATAATAACAACCAATCTGAGCGCTTAACGTTTTAAATGTCAGGAATGTCACATTTCCTATTTTATTTAATATGTCAGCCATTATTATTATAACTATAAAATTCGTTTAAATTATAAAAACAGTTTTGAACTAAATGCCACTTAAACAAAATAATATCAAAGTCTCGCCTCACTACCAAAATATTCTACTGCAATAAGTTTTGAGAGTTTAAAAAGTTTGCATAATATTTTGATGCAAAAGTATATAGGTCTCTTGTTAGCTACTATGCCTCCCCCTCTTAAACAAGAACTACCAGAATTGTGTTCTACGAGGTATATTAAAAAAAAGAACAAAATGCATACAATGAGCATTATTTGTTCGATGCAACCAGTGCACCTTAGATCTAACGTAAAACATAATTAAATTAAATTCATTAATTATGCTTTTACACAAAAATATAATCATTAGTGCATACGGTATCTGCTAATCGTAAAATTCAGTGATATCAGAAAGGGCTGGCTGGGGCAAATTTTGAAAGAATCTCAATTGGACAATAGCAGATATTATAAGGAACAATTGTTTTTCTGACTAATTTGAAAACTTGTAATGATAATTACAATTTCAGAGATGAAAAAGGAAGCTGTTTCAAGGATTTAGCGATATCAAGTGATTACGTCACGTTTTGTAAACAGAAGTACATTACGTGGGAGATGTTGGTCGCTAAAGGGAATGGAGGGACGGAGGTCAAGAAAACAGACCTGCCTATTTGCTGCTCCTGTCACTACATGCCTGCAGACCTAGCCTCCAAGTTTGGCAAGCCTACAACGACACCAGTTGCTGATAAAAAGAAAAATTAATAATTTTATAATACCAAGTTAAAAAGAAATTAAATTCTCACACAATGGCAAGTTAAGAGGACACGTTCACAGCCAGCTGAGACATTTAGAGGCTGTTTTTTAAAACATGTAGTTCTGTTGGCTAATTTTGCGGGTTACTCTTAAATATTGCCTAAACAGTTACTGTGTCATTATAAAGTTGACATGACACGTAACAAAAAATATAACAAATTGTCATACATAGGTAAAATGTTTTATATGCATAAGGTATAGTAACAAATCCTTTTTTGTTCTTTTTGATACCCATTCATAGTTGTGAGTATTATAAAACGAGAAGCTAAGGCTTGTTATTTTATACTTTGAATTATTTCAAAGAAGGCAAAGGTTCGGTGCATGTGTAAGAGGAATCGGGTTAAATACATACTGGTTCGTAGTCCCTAAGGTGTCTGATAGGGATGTGTACTATTTCCATGGCTCCTCAATTTGTTTATGCAAGACTGACAGAGTTGCGGGAAAGTGTTTTAGGACTAAGAGTAGGTGATTATGTCATTAGATGTATCTTATATTCGATAGTGCAATCATCAGTGGAAGAGATGCAAGAAATAATAAAAATATTGCATGAATTGCCCCTTCAAAATAAGGGATTTTCTGTGAAGTTCAATTTAATTTGATAATTCAATCAAAAATGAAAGTGCTAGTGAATGAAACATAAATATAGTTTAGTTATAAGTTAAAAATATATTTTCTCCAACGATGTAAGGTGTTTTTTATTTAACAACATACATAATTGTTTTACAAGTTATTTTCAAGAAACTTTTGCTTTGCTCAAGAGCCTACACATACACTTAAAAACCAACGAGAAAGTCAACCTTGGATTGATAGTCTGAGAAATTCTTCCCGGCATGTATATAAGTAAATTTCAAAATTTTTAACTGTTCAGACAGACAATATACAACATAATTAGATGCATTAAATTACACTAAATACTCTTCAGTATTAGTACCACTGATACTACTTGTACATACAGACATATACTCACGGCTGTAAATCGCTAGAAAGGGAAGCTAGAGCTTCGGAATAAGAAAATCCTCAGTCACCTTTGAAATATGTGTGGAAAGATATTGGACAAACAAAGTTTTTGGCGATGTCATTGGCGGCGCCAATTAATTAAAAAGCCCCAATACCCTTAGCCTCCTAAATGGGGAAGTGCTATTCTAAGCCGACACAACACAGCAAGTACTTGTACAAAGAATAAAAGCAAATTTTCTTTTTTCTAATGTATGTGTAAAATAAAATATCTTATTTCCTATTAGCTTAATTAACAATATAGTATATGTGTTAATAAACAGCACAAGCCAAAAGATACTGTCGAATATTGATTCGAATTGATTGAGTCATTGGACCATAAGTACCATATTGTTTCAAACATACCTTTGTGCAAGCGGAATTTTGTCAAGTTCAAAACAAGAGGCACGAAGGAGCTACTTATATCATATTAATATTACAAAACTGACGACTTTATTTGCTTCAAGGAGATAATCTCAGAAACTAATCTTGACTCACTTGAATCACAAGTGAAAACACGGAGAGAAACATAACATAACATAAACGTTCACGCCGAATATCCCCGAAGGGGTTGGCAGAGGACTAATACTTCTGAGCATCACGTGACTTTGTCACCTGGTGTCTAGAGTACCCAGGTTTGGCATGGACAGTGTACTCACGTGATAGGGGGCAGGCCTATCGCAGTTTTGTACGAATACACTGTCACATGACTAAGTACAACTCAGCCATGTGGGTTTCCTCACGATGTTTTCCCTCACCGTTAACAACCATGATAAATTAACCACACATATGTTTTTAGAAGAGCCAAATTGGTGTAGGCTTGACCCGGGATTGGAATACTAGTCGTTTGCACGATAACCGGTGTTCTACGCATTGAGCTATCACGGCATAGTGATACGCCGAGAAATTCATTTGAAATCAAATCTTCACAAATACGACGTCAGGTGGGTTGACAGCTAGTCTTCATAATATTCAATGTTGTCCAACAAAAAAAACTAATGTAGGGTCTTATAACTCGTGAAACCTGATATTTGTATAAAAATTCAATATATAATTCAAAACAGAGCAGCCAAAATACCTGTTTCTCGATATTTTACTCTCCGCGACATTCACTTTTATCTTCCGGGATGTTAACGCTATGTTGAGGATATCGAGCCTCGACTGCTTTTATTTCCTGTCAAACTAGTTGTCAAGGAGGTGTTCGTGTTTGTATGTATTTATGTATTAAGTATGCAATATCAGGAGCAATGATCGAAGAGACGACTTAATAACAATGAAATTAAAGTTATGAGTGAAACCGATCGATGGTAGGAAAGATGATATTGCAAAAAATATAGAAAAAGGAATGTTAAGATGGTGTGTGAATATAGCGAGGATGGGTGAAAGTAAATTGGTGAAAGCTTCATAATATTTTCAGTAGAGGATATTCGCAGAAAAGTATTTACATCTAACTGCAAATGTGCTCAAGACTGCCTTCTTGAAAAAGTATGAAAAATAAAAGGGCAAGTATAAAAATATTGATAACTAGTGGATCGTCCCAGCTTCGCACGGGTAGCGTTGTTTTTAACACGCTTTTATTAGGTCGACCTGTATGTATGTAACTATGTAATCAAATCTAAGAATACTAATTTAACCATCTTCTCAAGGTCATAGCGTTATGAAAATTGGCAGTTGTATGTGATTTCGATGACAATGGATAATATGGTACTGTCGAGCTGATCTGATGATGAAGCCGGAAGATATGAACTGGAACTTCATGATGGATGATCGTAGCATAGCCGTGTTTGGACTTGTTAAAAAGGTCTTGTAATGAACGTTGACCATGATTAGGTTTCAAGGTCTGATGATGAAGCCGGAAGATAGGCACTAGCATTCCATGATGAAATATCGTATCATAGCCGTGTTTGGACTTATTAGAAAGGTCTTGTAATGAACCTTGACTACGATTAGGTTTCAAGGTCTGAATACAATAATATGGTACTGTCGAGCTCATCAGGTGATGGAGCCGGAAGATATTAACTGGAACTTAATGATGGATGATCGTATTATAGCCGTATTTGGACTTGTTAGAAAGGTCTTGTAATGAACTTTGACCACGAAATGAACTTTGACCACGAGTGATCTTAAGTTGGGCATCTACCGTGCACAAGATGCAAGGCTGTACGGTAGACCACGCCGTGGTGTACTTAGGGTCCCGTACTTTTGCGGATGGACAGGCATATGTGGCGCTAAGTCGAGTAAAATCACTTAGTGGTCTCCAGATTGAAGAGCTAGATTGTTCTAAGCTGACAGGTAAGACACCATGCAATACAGACGCACTGGCGGAGATGGAGAGGATGCGGGCTCATTCGTCTATTTGAAATAAATGTTTAAAATATGCCATTAGCCAAGACTAAAAAGCATAAAATAAATTAATAGTTTAAAAAACACTAAAAAACACGCTTTTATAAGTGCACTTAAAAGTCAAAAATAAATTACGGATTGTTCAAGTTGTCTCTATTTCTGGGCTGAAGTGTAAACTATGTGCTTTTAATTATAATATTTGATTGTAAAAGCGTGGGGAGCTGGAAAAGGAAAGATTTTTTGTTTACCTTGCTAAGAAATCAAGTTAAGCGATGTTTCGGGAAGCAGGTTACAGAGATCGGCACTCTAACTAGAGTTGCAGCACCACTAGTTGGAGGCTCTATATTAAACAGTCTATTCAAAGTACTAGTCAACAGTGGCAAAATGTAGAGTTTTTGTTCGTGTATTTGTTTACAAGAAAGTTTTTCCTGCTCCAGCACCCCACGCTTTTACAATCAAATATTATAATTAAAAGCACATAGTTTACACTTCAGCCCAGAAATAGAGACAACTTGAACAATCCGTAATTTATTTTTGACTTTTAAGTGCACTTATAAAAGCGTGTTTTTTAGTGTTTTTTAAACTATTAATTTTTTTAAATATCTGAGGTTTCTTTCTTCAGTCATTACTCAAGCATTGTGAAATTCAGCGCAATGTTTTCAATTTATTAAATTTATAGCACTCCCTAAACAGTGTAGTTTTGTGATTTTTAATGCGCTTTAATGAACGGTTCAGTATTTCCTTTTAATAGCATTTTGGAATAAAACGCTATGAAGTATTTATAACAATCAAAAAACTAAATCATTACGTGTTGTAGGATGCAACTACTGGCGCCATCTAGTATGTTGTATGTAAATTAGTAACGATTCGGTTGTGGTCACGGGTGCGATGGCTTATTTTATTGTATAATTTCGGTGTTTCTCTACCGATTTCTATGATTCTTTTTTTATTGAATAGGTAATAATGTAACCTTTTTTAAATTAGGGATGAGTGAGAGGTTTACAAACGTAAGAGTAAACAAATATAATCAGAATGTTCCGAACTGCTAAGCTATCAGGAATTACACGTGTTATTGTGAGTCAACCGTAAAAGATAGACATAAATTGTTGAGGATTTTTTTTAGATAATTTTATGAAAAATATTTCCGTCATACATGATTTCTATGTAAGTTTAACCATTAAGGCTGCACACGCAACGGAAGCATAAAAAATGGAGTAACTTCTCCCGTTTTCCCAAAATTTCCCAAAATTTAATGTTTTTTTGACATGAATTCCTCATGTGGGGATTATTACTCATAAATAAAAGATGTTGTTGAAAAGGTAGACAAGTGGCCGTCCGAATTAGTTAAAAAATTCGGAGGTAGGAAACGCAAACACTACTTGAACGTGTAAAAAAGAAACAAAGGATAGAGAAATTTCGCGCTGGATGCTAACTGACACTGTGGCTCAGTTGGCAGAGCGACGGGGGCGTATACCCGAAGGTCGCGGGTTCGAACCCCGCCAGTGTCGAAATTTTTCTTTCCTTTAATAACACCTTTTATTTATGAGTAATAATTTCCCAAAATTCCCCTTTACTACTCTGCTGGAAAGTATACAAAAACCTGCCCAGGAGTATGGAGGATAATTGTACCAAGTTTCGTTAAAATCCGTCGAGTAGTTTTTGTTTCCATAAGGAAAATACAAACCGACAGACAGACAGACAGACAGACAGACAGACAAAAATTTTACTGATTGCATTTTTGGCATCAGTATCGATCCCTAATCACCACCTGATAGTTATTTTGAAAATATATTTCATGTACAGAATTGACCTCTCTACAGATTTATTATAAGTATAGAAGATAATTGAAGCTCAAAAGGTTCTTCCGGATCTTAAGAAATGGCGAACGACTTAGTAAATGTAATATTTTTTAAAAGAAACTAAAATATAGAAGAATTATAGGTTGTCAGTTCTTTTAAATCATAGATATTTTACCACTATATTGGTAAGCAAAGTGGCTTATGAAATAAAATTCGGAAGTTTTGGCGACCCCTATTAGGATATTTAGCCGTGAGGACGTGTGTATTATGTAATAATTTTATTGTTTTATTTCTGTGCATATGCTTTGTAGACTAAAGGATAAGTCTCAGTATTGTTTATGTAACATAACGAGGTATTTACGTATTTGCACGGTAATTGCGGGCGGCCGATGATGCCGGTTCTCTATAATCGTGAATAGTCTGACCTTGGATTGATGTGGCTCTGATTACGACTTCCATGTTATGAGATAAGTCGAGTACTCGTTTAATTAATATTACATATTAAATCTCGCGTAATACATATAAAATCACGATTTGCCTAGATGTCGATATAAAAATCACTTAATTGGGACAGTATTTTAAAAGAACAAACAACAAAAAGTTAAAGGTAATGCAGTGGTATAACAGGCATTGGTATTATTATATTGCAACCCTTTTAATAAACTCTAAGATATTCAGACATACTTGTACCTCTCCTAACTCCGACCTAACTTCCAGGACTTGTGTAAAACGTTCATTATGTATTTATGGTGGCGATGGAGTAGTCATACAAATAGGACATGTCTTTGATCTTTTCCAGTCGAGCACAATATACACCTTAAATTTTGACACATGGCTGAGTTGTACTCAGTCGTGAAACGTGGGCACTCTGAACACCAGCACTAGTAGCATTAGATTTGTGAGAGAGCGTATGTCATATGATAAGTGAGATACTGACAGATTGCTCCTACAAAATCTGTCATTATGTCACTTCTCACATGACATAGTTGCTCTCACACGCGTCATGCTACGGGGGCAAATAACCAAAACGATACGTAAAGTTTCAGACTGAGAATCTCTGCCACCCCTCTGGGAATAAAAGTGGTTAAAGTTAAGTTACAGTATAATTCAGAGCACAGTAAATTTCATATTTAGACACTGGTACTGATATCACAATGACAATCAAAATTTAAATAAAACATTTGGAATGATAAATGAAGTTATTTTAAAACCAAATTGATATAACTTGTATGATAATGAATGCAACCCTGTCTGAAGTGACCGTTTTATATCTGTTTGGTTTTTTTACAGTTTAATCATTTTATTTATTATACAATTCAGTTGATTCCAGAGAAAGGAAAATTCTCGTTTTGCGAAATAATGTGATAAAGACAAAGGAGAGTTGGTACTTTGCCAAGAGAAACCCTTCCTCTAAAGTGAAATGATCACCTTGCACAAAGTTATAGGTATGCAAAAAAATATGGATAAAGATTAATATAATGATTCCGAATCTATGATCAATTAAACTCGATGCGATTCAGTCGTGATCGTGATGTCAAATATGTAAATCAAAAGTTTTTCAATGATTGTACATACGGGCAATACGGATGGAGACCCATCACCAACAACTTTCATTTTACAATCTCTTCCCCTCCCAACTTCCAAAAGTGGCTGAGAAAATTCCAATTCCTCCGCTCTGGCTACCCCTTTTTGGGATTTATAGCCATGAGCATATGTTTGTATGTATGTTTGAATATAAACCTAAAAATAACATACATACATACATACATATACTCACGGCTATAAATCCCTTGAAGGGGTAGCCAGAGCTAAGGAGTTAAATTCCTCAGCCACTTTTAGAAAGTTTAGTGGGGAAATGATGCTTTTTTTTATTCCCTCGATCCGTTTGCACATAGCAAGTCCATTTTCAAACGCTTGGTTCTAGACGTATGGGATGTATGGATCAAATCTTCTCTTTAAGGAGCATCACTGAAAAGTTCTTAGCCAAGAATCGAAAGGTGTATTGCTCCTTCATAGATTTAGAGAAGGCGTATGATAGGGTGGTAAGGAAGTATTTGTGGGAGGTGTTATCCAAGTTCGGCTTGGGGAGCCAACTTATACGTGCACTGGTATCACTCTATGAGGATTCCAGTGCATGTGTAAGAATAAACGGGGAAAACACAGACTGGTTCGGTATCTCTAGGGGTGTCCGACAGGGATGTGTAGCTTCTCCGTGGCTCTTCAACTTGTTCATGGATGACTGTCTGATAGAGTTGCGTGAAAGTGATTATGGACTGAGAATGGGTGGATTCGTCATCAAATGCCTCTTATATGCTGATGATCAAGTGTTACTTGCATCGTCGGTTGAGGAGTTGCAAGAGATGATGAATATTGCATGTGCGTCGTTTGAAAGAAAAGGAATGAGAGTAAATGTGGATAAAACCAAAACCATGGTTTTCGAGAGAGAGGAGAATATGTCTGAATGCGTGATTGAGATCAATGGTAAGAAAGTGGAACAAGTGAAAGAGTTCGTATATCTGGGAAGTTTGTTTACTAGGGATGGAAAGTGTGATGAAGACATTGAAAGAAGAGTAAAAAAGGGTAATGCGGTAAATGGAGCACTGGATAGTCTCATGTCTAGTCAATCGGTGTCCGAAAAGGCCCGAATGGCTGTGCATGATGCTGTCCTCGTTCCTACGCTTATGTATGGCAGTGAATGTTGGGTGTGGCAGAAGAAGCATGAAAGCAGAGTAAATGCAGTAGAAATGAGATCCCTCAGAAAAGTTTGTAATGTAAGGTTATGTGATCGTGTGAGGAATGATGTGATTCGTGAAAGGTGTGGTGTAAAAGATGATATTGTAAGAAAGATAGAAAAAGGAATGTTGAGATGGTTTGGGCACATAGAGAGGATGGATGACAGTAAAGTGGTGAAAGAGATATATAGAGCCAATGTGGAAGGTAATGTTAGTAGAGGACGACCTCGGAGGACACATTTAGATCAAATAGAAAATGTGCTCAAAAAGGCAGGTGTCCGAAGTACGAAGAATAAAAGAGCATGTATGAAAAGATTGATGGATGTGAATGAAGCTAGAGAGGTTTGCCAGGATCGTACAAAGTGGCGATCGATAGTCTCTGCCTACCCCAATGGGAACTAACGGCGTGAGAATATGTATGTATGTATGTAAAAACTCTTTATTGTACATCACAAAAAACAACAATTACAAAAAAAAAGATCGGTACAAAAGCCAAAGTACAACTGGCGGTCTTATCACTAAGAGCGATCTCTTCCAGACAACCCATGAATGGAAAGATTTGCTGGATTAAAAACATGTTCGGTAGATGTCCAATAAATTAAACTGATTTGCTTAAAAACTAAAATTATTCGTCAAACTATTATCTATCTATTTTAAATATTACTAAATATTTATTGAGTTCTATCACACTTACATATAGTATTCCATAAAATAAATAATATTCAATAAATACAATACATATGCAATATATATAAAGATTTTTAAATAAAATACATATATACATTTTACGACATATATAATAGAATATATAAACTTTTGTTTGCAACACAAATAATATTATAGTGCTTCGGAGAGGAAGTGTTTTTTTGCCATGTTCTTGAATATCCATTAAAAAAAGTTTATAAAATCACAGATAATATTATGCATTGGAGTCACTCTATGAGGCTTCCAATGCATGTGTGAGAGTAAACGGAGAAGACACTGACTGGTTCGAGATCTCTAGGAGTGTTCGACAGGGTTGTGTGGCTTCTCCGTGGCTCTTCAATTTGTTCATGGACGATTGTTTGAAAAACTGCGCGAAAGTGATTGTGGACTGAAAATGAAAGGGTTCATCATTAAATGCCTCTTATACGCTGACGATCAAGTGTTACTTGCATCAACGGTAAATGAGTTGCAGCAGATGATGAACATTGCGTGGAAGTCTTTCGAAAGAAAGGGAATGAGAGTGAATGTGAACAAAACCAAAATGAGAGATTGTTATAAATGGTAAGAAAGTGGAGCAAGTGAAAGAATTTGCATATCTGGGGAATTTGTTTACTAGGGATGGAAAATGTGAGGCAGATATTGAAAGGAGAGTTAAAAAAGGAAATGCGGCGAATGGAGCCATGCAAGGTCTGATGTCGAACCATTCGTTGTCAGAAAAGGCTCGGATGGCTGTACATAATGCTGTTCTGGTTCCGACGCTGATGTATGGTAGTGAATGTTGGGCATGACAGAAGAAGCATGAAAGTAGCATGAAATGATATCCCTCAGAAGTATATGTAATGTAAGGTTGTGTGATAGAGTGAGAAATAGTGTGATTCGTGAACGAGTAGGTTTGAAAGATGACGTAGTATGCAAGATAGAAAAAGGAATGTTGAGGTGGTTTGGGCAAATAGAGAGGATGGATGAAAATAAAGTAGCGAAAGAGATATATAGAGCCAATGTGGATGGGATTGTTGAGACCAGATAGAAAACGTTCTTATAAAGGCGGGGGTCCGAAGTAAGAAGAATAAAAGAGCATGTATGAGAAGAATAATGAATGTAAGGGAAGCAAGAGAGGTTTGTCAAGATCGTACTAAGAGGCGATCGATAGTCTCTGCCTACCCCAATGGGAATAATGGGCGTAAGTATAAGTGAGTAAGTAAGTAAGATAATATTAATAACCGCGATAGCTCAGAGCGTCATACACAGAGGTGTGGGATCAAATGCAAATCCCGCGTCGGACCTACACCAATTTGTTTTTCTAAAGTCATATATATGGTTAATCTATCGATGTTGTTTTAACAGTGACGGAAAGAATCCTGAGAAAACGTGTAGATTGTGCTTAGTCATGCGACAGTATATTCGTTGTAAGTAATTATTAATACGTAATAAACTGCAATTTACAATTTCACTCATTTTGAGAAAAGCTTTGGTATCGAAACCTCTCAACCAGTGTGAGAAGTCAGCCCCGTACGATTTGTGTGTAATGTAAAATGTAAAAAATGTAGTAAAACATATCAAATATAAGTATGTCATTAGTAAATATGATTCGACATTAGTAAAATTTAGTAGACATTTAATCGTAACGAAATTTTATTTAAGTTTTTGCAACCATTTGTTTTTTTTTGGGTGATGAGGCTTGAAATTCCCGATTGATTATTTTCACTAAATTCTCCACCATCAACTTGTTGCAAAAGTAATATTTGTAGTCACAAAGAATTTTTCAATCCGCCAAGACAAGCCAAGCGAAGCGCACGGGCACTACCTACCTTTTCTCAAAGCGCTTCGTCGTTTTTTTGAACCCTCATAACTTGGGTTTGGATTATACCAGATCAACAAAATCTTCGGGATATATTGTCAATAGCAGACTTATTAAACATATAAAGCTTGAAATACATTAGCTTATATACTTCAGATTTTATTTATATCTAAAAAACGCCGATTTTGTCACTGACTCACTGAAAGCTGAAATTTTGTATGTAAGCTAGTATTAGCGCACAAACAACCAAATAATTATAAAACTTGTAACTTTCATCCCCCAACCCCTTAAACTAGGGGATGGGAGTTTTTATGAGACCTGTAATTTTGACGCTAGAGGTCTAATCTGATCTAAAACTTGATGCCCCCAGATGTATGTATAGGCACTCCTTGTTATAAAAAAAAATGTTACAAACAACTTACAAAAAAAAATGAAATCCCACCAAAAACATTTTCGTGTAAAATGTTGCCAAGACGAGCCCATATGACTCGCACTGTCAAAAAAAAATCAGATCTCATGTAGAGCCAAGCTTCTAACACTGCACGCCCTAACTCTACAAGGCCTAACTTCACAAACTCTACACCTTAGTCAAAATATGTATATATAAATATAAGTCGAAATATAAATGAGTAGTCACGGACTTATTTTATTACACATATTAAATTAGCCCAGTAGTAAGTACAAATTAAAGACTTGTGTTATGTGATATTAACATAACGCTAAATTTAATACTATCGAATACAAATATAAATAATATCCACGATTAAGAAAAAACAATGTATGTTGCTGACACAAATATTGTTCCCAGAGATATTCAAACCCGCGATCTCCGGACCCAAAAGCTAGTCACCTATTCACTACGCCACCGACGTCGACTAATTAGAACTATTGATACTATCGTATTTAAAGTTATTTATTCCAAAAGTATGTTGATTTTTTGAGTTGTTTCTGTCCAAGTTGAACCGTTAACACCAGATTTATTAATGAAAATATCACAATTCCGCGAACCGAGTTCATTAACCAAATAAAGTCTAAATGGCACAGCCATAAGATTCAAAACGTCACATGACAAGTCAATTAAAACATCCACTTGTGGCATACATCGGTTTGTGGTCATCCATACTATTCCACACACGACGTCGACCGTGACCAGTCGCACGTCACGTCAGTCGCCGGGCCTTTGTCTCAACAAACAGACGCTTATCACCATACGAACCAGTGTCAAGAAAAAATGTTGGATAATATTTCGATCGGCGCGGCAATTACCGAACTCTATTGTGTTTTATTGTAACGAGTGCCTGTTAAAATGTGTTTTTGTTGACCACTGAGTGAACATGGCGGATTTTGCTTTTGTTTGTGGTGTGTTGGTGTTATCATACATGGTGAGTGCAACTAAACTAAGACCTGTTACACTACCTGCGCTACTTATTGAGTTCTATGTGCAAGGATTTCCCATTAAGAAAAATAGCATTGGTTTTTGTTCTCTTTAAATTTGGTTGCCCGTATTGGTTTGGTTCGGCAGCTGTGCTTTGAGTTGGGTGGTACTAGGTTCGAGTTCGGGTGAAAACTATCATTTTTACATGAGTTGCAGTTTGCGTAGTTTTTAATAATAATATGTGCAATTTTATTTAAAGTATCTATTTATTATTAATCTATTTATGGTGACATAAACCTCGGATTAGGGCTCCTGAATTTTAAGCTGTTTTTACCATTTTTTTAAATACCTTTCCCGCTTATGAACTTTTACCACTGATGCTCTGGCTACCCCTTTTGGTATTTATAGCCTCGAATATATGTCTATTAATATGTATAGTTAGGTTTATTTCTTTGAAATAGGAATAAGTTAGGGAATAGGTAAATAAGGGACATAAAAAAATTATTATTGTATAGTATTCTATTTTCTATTATTGTATAATTGTGGTTTTCATTAACGAATATTTATTATTAGGCTGCTCAGACCCAGACTCTAATTAAGTACAAATGTGTAGCACTACTACCAACGTGGACGCAACTCAGGAATGATACTATTCATCTTGAAAAGGTTTATCGTTTATACTGACACTACTTTGTAATTTCAGCGTTTCATATACATACATACGGTTACGGTCACGGTAATGAACCCCAAAAGGGGTAGACAGAGGTTGAGAGCTAGAAACTTTTCAGCTACTTTAAGAAGTTGATAGGGGACAAGATGGTAGAAGTATCGTTGGTGATAGGTGTCCAACCCCATCGCCCAATACAACTTAAAAACCCCCATACATTTAGTTGCTCTCACGACACCCGTGGGTAGAAAGGGGTAGTGACATTCAAAGCCACTACAAATGATATACTGAAATCTAAATTTAATATTATCTGACCCATTTACTAAAGGGTCAATCGGTCCACGACTCTAAGCGATGAACCCGGCCTGGGCTATCTTTTAGGGTTAAATTTATTTTTTTAAGAGGTTTCGTAGACGAGTGGCAAAAAGTGAAACCCTTAGAGTTGTACCATGTGGGTCGGTCTGTCCGTATATCAGCGATTTCTCAACGAGAATGTTAATAACATAACATAAACGTTCACGCCGTTTATCCCCGAAGGGGTCGGCAGAGGTACCAATACTCCTGAACTCACATGGCAAGCGCCATCTAGTTTCCAGAGAAGGTACCCACGTTTTGCTTAGACAGTGTACTCACGTGATAGGGGGCAGGCCTATCGCCGTTTTGTACGAATACACTGTCACCTGACTAAGTACAACTCAGCCATGTGGGTTTCCTCACGATGTTTTCCCTCACCGTTAACAACCATGATAAATTAACCACACATATGACTTTAGAAAAGACAAATTGGTGTAGGCCCGTCCCAGGATTGGAACTCACGCCCTTCTGTTTTCGGGCGGGTGTTCTACCCACTGGACTATCATGTCGCTGTGTTATGTTAATAATGATAAATAAATAATACTAACCACTTAACGGCTGTCATAATGGTATTAAATCAAAACTCTCCCTCCAAAAAGGCTGCCAAAATTATGGACGTAAATTTATAATATATGCTCTGCATACTCTACAAGATTCTTACGATTAGCTCTTCCCTAGAATATTTACCTTTACTACAATTTTAATTTCACAAAATAATGCAAAGCCTAAAGGTCGGTGACCCTAACAACGGTGTCACCGTCACGAATACGGCATATAATAAATATCAAGGATAATATAAACTTTGATATAATTCGCAAATGCAAATTCATAAATTCTTCGGCGCCTTGTAAATATATATCATTAGATGTAAATTTTAATTTTTAGACTTTAAATACCTTAAAAAAATATTTCTTTATCGTGTTTTATTTTATTTTATTTTTTAGAGTTACATACGAGTAAATACACATAATATTTAAGTTCTAGAACTAGAATTTCCTCAGCCGCTTTAACAAGTGAGTGAGGAAAATATTGTATAACGGATGGTTAATGATAACTCTCACTTATCTTTATTCTCTTATTTCTCTATCTCACAATTGATAAAAGTGTTCATTCCGATTAAGAGACTATAATTTCAAGCTTGGGTGAAAAGACCCCGGGAATCAAAGAACCACGGGTAAAAAATATATAGGAAAGCTGCTATAAGGATTAACACTTCCATCCGAATCATCCATAAATCACATATATATACCCATAAAACGAACAGGATTTTCAGTCTTGTTTTACTAGTGAAAAATATCTTTACCAATAAATACAATATTACAAACAAATACAATATATTCCTGTTTGACTGTTTTTTTGTTCCGACCGGCACTTAAAGATATTCGGTGTAGTAAGAAGTAAACTAAGATCAGTTTTTTTACATACATACATCCATATACTCACGGCCATAAATCCTAAAAATGGGTATCCAGAGCTTGAGAGCTAGAAACTCTTCAGCCAGAGCTTGAGAGCTACAAACTCTTCAGAGCTGGAATTTGATAAGGGACAAGGTGGTAGAAATAAGGTATCGTTAATGATGGTTTTCCAACCGCATCTCCCTAAAACCACTTAAAAAAGATCCATACCCTTAGTCACCTCTTACGACACCCGTGGGCAGAAAGCGGTTGTGACATTCTTAGCCGGCACTACACGGCACTGAATAAAAACTTATTCATCTTGTTATCCAAATGAAAGTGATATATTGAAATTGCGAAAAAGGAGAAAAATGTTAATGGTCTCATCTTGCTAAATTAGCATACATTACAAAAAGCCGGCTGGCCCGAGTGAAAGTGGTCGGACGAAGTTATTCCGTGATTTTACTGCATACTCGTATTATCACCACCAACTAGCTCAGCCCGCGGTTTCCTTTGCGGCTTTTATATTTATGATTACAGCTTCATCTGTCCCAGCTTGGCTTATTAATTTGCGTGAGAATTGATTAGGACTTAAGACACGGTATGAATGGAGTCTAACTACTTGTAATCATAATTGCTAAGTATTTTGATCGTCATTATACAGGTTTTAAAACTTTAATTAAATGTAACGATTTAACTGACGTGATTCACTATTTTAGTATTCAATACAGTAATGATGCAACTAGCAACTCCTAATAGATATATTCGTTACCACTATAAATAACATACATATCCAAAATTATTAGTTATACTTTATCAAATTACTCGGATATACTTTGTCTCGTTAACGCCAACATAAGTTTCCCTAAAAACTATTACTCGATAGTGAAGCATCATGTTTGACTACTGTAGTACACAGTAGAGTAAGTAGCGCATTGTTACTCTCCGCAGTGAGGCACAAACTCAAGATGGATGATCAAACAGATAAAACCAAAATTCCAAGGCTCATTATCGTACAAGTTATCAGTATAAACGCCGAGAGCAAATAATTACCTCAGACAAAATCGAGGCGCGGCTCAGCGGCGTAGAGCATTGAAATTGAAAAAATAAACAATATCAACCTTGAATTGAATGTGACCTGTCGACGGATTTGTCTATAATTACTTTGGCTAGTTTTAGTATTCATCATATAGATATTTTTTTTTTGGTAGTTTACATAAGACTAGGACAATAGTTTTATACCATGCTTAATTATCAAAAAGACCTTGACTCTGCGCACAGATATACAGATAGATATGCTACTAAAACTATACGGATTCTTAGAATGTCCCAGTTTTGAGAAATCGCCAAGCTCACAGCTTGTTTCCTTATGTTCTGCAATTGCAATAAAATAACACGAACACAACTTAATTGCTCCTCCAATGCAACTTTCCGCATGTCGTTGTAAAAGTTCCCATGGAAAGTTTTATTAATCCATCTTCGAGAAAACAAAGAAACAATGATATTAAAAATAAACTGCTCATGCCAATACGAAGCCAATGTCAGCGGATTTCCCGATACATTCGTAATGATATAATACATTTATATTCATTTATGAACCTTTACCTTATTTTATGCATTTCAGACAATAGCAACTGCCCATTGATCGCCTCACATCACAGGCAATGCAATTAATTACACCTAAAATTCTTCCATATTAGCGTACTATAATCTACACGGTTGATTTTAAGATATTTAAATATCTATAAAATCTTAAGTAGAGATTAACTTTTGAACTAGCTTTTGCCCGCGACTACGTCCGCGTGGACTACATTTTTTGCATCCGGTTTACATCATAAATACTAAAACACTATCTAAGCTTCTGTTTTTTACAACAAAGCCTATGGGCCAATTTTGACAATTTATAAATCACTAACAATTTAACTAATCCAGTTATGGAAAATGTATGAGTTTTCTGTAAAACTTCAGATGGAGACCCTCAATTTGATACCTGAACCAATTTTCTAGCTCTTAGCATCGCGACACAGGCTGGTTCTCAAAATCCACCCTCTCTCGTTCAATATATAAGGATGTCTATTAAATCAACTAATATCAACTATAATGGATATTCATGTCTACGGAAAAGATTAAAGAAAACTAATGTCACACTTGTTTTGTGAGTTAGACCTATTACACATACTTATTTTCAGGCTCACCTAAAGCGTAAAAGATTTCTATGGCATAAAACTTCAACAGTATTTTTATTGGTATTTCGCTGTGCAGTGTCGGCTTAGAATAACACTACCCCATTTCTGCTGGTGGGTGTATTTAAGAGGCGACTAACGGTATTGGCGCTTTTAAGGAATTTTTGGGCGATGCGGTTTGAGACCCATCACCAACAACCTTTATTTCGCCATCTTTTCCCCACTCAACTTTCCAAAAGTGGCTGAGAAACTTCTAGTTCCTTAGCTCTGGCTACCCCTTCTAGGGATTTATAGCCGTCAGTATATGTATGTATGTTTGGTGTATGATCATACTTATTAAAGTTTCTAATATCTAATATATTTTTGTATTCTAGTATTTTCTAAGATTTTCACTTTACATATTATAATTAAAACAACTATTGATTTTCGGATATTTTAATCACGTGTTATTTATTACATTGTTTGTGAAGCCCGACGTTTCGAAAACTTTTCAGTTATCATGGTCACGGGAAGACTGAGGTGTTATTTGTCATTTTGCAGTACTATAAAATTATTAATACTAACTAACTTTACAAAATTTAAGTTACATTTGCGTTTAATATTTGCTATGTACAAAAAGAGCTTATGTTATCATCTGTAGAGATCTTATGATCGGGTTCCAAGCAGGTGGTAATTGCCAACCATCATCTCTATTGAAGTTTTGATGTTTCTTTATTTCAATGGATTAGCGCATTATTCTAGGTATCAATCGATACTCTTTAGCTAGAATTGTAGGTTTGTCAAAACGCATGTGGTGGTTTGGCTTATCGAAGGTGTGTTCACACAAAGCAGATCTTCCCGGACGCCTATTTTTCATATCAGCAATATGCTCTTTTACGCGAGTAGCTACACTAAGCTTTGTTTGACCGATGTATGAAAGACGCCACTCACACCTCAGTCTTCCCGTGACCATGATAACTGAAAAGTTTTCGAAACGTCAGACTTTAAAAGCAAAGTAATAACACGTGATTAAAATATCCGAAAATCAATAGTTGTTTTAATTATTTTCGTTATCTCTTGGCTGACTAACTCAGCTCATACATGCCCCCAAACTCAATTCTACCCTGAGTAGGGTGATCAGGCTGTAACCCGACACTGTGGCTTAGAATGGTTAGGAAAATATTGCAGAATTTAGATGTATTTAATTTTGACATTTTGGTAGCATCGGCATCCGCAGCTTGTCAAGTATAGCCTTGCCTACCTTTTGGTCGTCTGGTTTTGGGATCTCGGATCTTTTCTCACGCATAACTGAAAATGTAGGCGACTTTTCTGAGATATCAGGTCTCTCAGAAACCGAAAGGGCATGGTTTAGATACAGCCGGGGCCAACGCCAATGTCCCACTCAAAATGTCGTCTCAGAGGTCATGGTTTAGATTAGCCGGTATGCCGTCAAGTTCAAGCAAATCTTTCAAATACAGCTCTTGACTTGGCGGATCGGGCTCGTCTCCTAGCCAGCTGTGAGCCAGAATCGGGACATTGGTTGAACGCGTTGCATTTTGGCAATCCCGGAGCTTTGCTCGACAGAGCCTCTTTTCAGTTGACCATAGGTTGGAGATTGGGCGTTAAATTAAGTGTACAACATCGCTGCCACAGCACTGTGATGCCTTCGTAGAAGAACTAGAACAACATGGATTATCATGTCGCCGTAACGCTGTATTCCACGCCATACTGCGATCAACGATATTATCAAACGGGCCCTTGCTATCATCAATGTACCAGCGGTCTTGGAACCATCTGGATTGCTGTGTGATGATGGTAGGAGACCGGATGGTATGTTTTTAATGCCCTGGAAGAATGGGAGGACGATATTTTTTTTAAATCTTAAATTTTGTATCTTATGTACATATTTTATTAACAACCTGTTAATTGCATAATAATATGTAAATATAAACAATAACAATTAACAATGTCTATTGTTTGGGGACATGAAATGAATAGACGCAAGTCATGTGGCAAAAGAATAAATCAAAAGGCGTATGAGGATTAAATAGAAAACGGTCTAAAACAATGAACGCCTAAAGTCAACAATTCAAAGAATATAAATCAGGAAATATATGAATATTTGCAAAAATACGTAAGTTGCCAGAATCTTAAAAAGTGATAGTTTGACTGTCTGCCTCTCTACTCTCTCTCTCTTATTAAGTAATTCTAATCCTAATTATTAAATAGTTCTGTTTAAGTAATTTTTTTATTCAAGCATCTTCTCAATGTGTTTTGTCATACGAGGAATCTGTTCTTTGTATTACAAAGGATAATTTTCGATTTCCTTGATTGAAATATATAATTGATAATTACTTTAAAGATAAATGTATTGTTCACATCGGTAAGGAAAACAATAGATGATTTCAATTGCATTTTCTTGTTCTGACTACGAGGCTCTTTAATATAATAGTATGATATCAGCTCTGGATTTTCCAATAAAAAATATAAGATGTGTATGTGTCAGTATATAATTCACTGAATTAGATCATTGCGTATCGAAAAATGTTAAATGAAAAAAGATACAATTATATAAAACTTCATATCTTGCACAGAAAACTATTTGGTTTTTAAAATCCTTTTTTAAAAAGCAGCATTAGAAATTTAATAATTTATTATTTTGAAGATTGCCGTATACATCATCATCATCATCATCCTGTATTCGTTTTCGCATTATTATTATTGAACATTCCTATATTTTGCCACTTTCATGGCATGTACATCATCATTGTCACCCAATAAACTTCCACTGCTAGAAATAGGCCTCTGGGCAGGTTCAAAACTATATCTTATCTTAGAATCAAATGAACCAAAAACAATACGCACATCGCACATGTATAAAATTACGAATGAGCACTGAATTTTATGCTTGTTCGAATGAATGTAGTCAACAAAATAAATAAATGATTACTGACTGCACTGCAATAAATAACACTTTTCAAACCTTTCAAATTTGAATTCCAGGTGGTAATCTCATCGGCGTATCGCCATGGTCGTCACGAGCACGGCCCGACAGACTACGACCCCGTATATTCTAGTCAAGAATACTTCGACTACCCCCACCAGAAGACTGACCCTCCTCGCACCAACAAACCCACGATCGCCGCTCCCAGGATGTCCGAGAGATCCATTTCAATCAGCCGGACTATAAAGAAAGTGCAAGTCCTGGAACACGAGATCACCGCACGAGTAAATCCTATTCCGTGGATAGAAAATGGAACATCAAGGATAGTGAACCAAAGACATTCCAATGCTGTTAGAGGCAAAGGTATGGTACACGACATGGTGTTTATTAACAGTTATTAAGCTAACTTAGACCTATTTTACTCATCAAAGTACCGGTTCACTTGCCACCGTTTTCTCTGTACCTTATTCTCACTTTTTAAAAATTACATACATATACTCACGGCTATTAATCCCTTAACGGGGTAGCCAGAGCTTTGGAAAGAGAAATTCCTCAGCCAAGTAGAAATGGGGAAGTGCTATTCTAAGCCGAAACTACACAGCCCAATGCATACAATTAAGAAATGTATTAATCATAACTTCTAAAATCTATTATTATTTCACCATCTTTTCCCCACTCAACTTCCAAAAGTGGCTGAGGAATTTCTAATTCTTTAGCTCTGGCTACCCCTTCATGGGATTTGTAGCCGTGAGTATATGTATGTATGTATGTCTAAAATCTATTCATAAAGTAAAGATATAAACTAAATATAAATACTAACTCCTAAGTAAGTATCAATATCCAATATTAGGAAACCTAATTCGAAAGAAGTAATTACAAAAACTGGTTATTTAATTACCACTCAAACGTAGGTGCGGCAGAGGTTCTAGTTTTTATAACCTTTAAGTAATATTTAATTTCCTGCTTTAATATTTACTACCTTTAAACCAACAACTAATATCATATAGGCTTTAGCATTCAATTTTATCGTTCAATGCACGGAAGTAGGTGACACTTCTATTTAGTGGTATTAATACACGGGATTTCATAAAATAAGAAACGAATGCAATATAAAATAATTTCAACAATACAGTTAGCGATGTAGTGTCGGCTTAGAATAGCACTATCCCATTTCTTCCGGTGGGTGTACGTAAGAGGCGACTAACGGTGTTAGGGCTTTAAAGAGATTTTTGGGCGATGCGGTTGGAGACCCATCACCAACCACCTTTATTTCACCATCTTTTCCCCACGCAACTTCCAAACGTGGCTGAAGAAATTTCTAATGCCTTAGCTCGGGCTACTTCTTCTAGAGACTTACAGCCGTAAGTAGATGTATGTATGTTCAACAATACAATATGGCTGACATAATTTAATGTCACATCACAAGCATTTACTGTGGAATTTAGATAAAACAAATTGTAACTTCCGTTTGAGAGATAGTTTTAGTTTTATTAACAACATGCGTACAATCATGCATTATTGTAAACGAAATGAAGACGTTTAATTTACAAGAAGTTTACCTAAACTTAGCTGACAGCTAACAGCAAGCCAACGCCCGATTTCTGAATTGAGTATTCAAACTGAGAACGACTTAAGTATCGTTTTGCCTCATTCAGTAGTTAAGATTTCAATGCGACAGAACGATACTTAAGTTGTTCTCAACTGGAATACTTAATTCAGAAATCGGTCGTAACACTCTGTAATATTGTTTAGTTGGTATGCACTTAGTTATATCGTGTATCGTTTCCACAGAGAGCATAGTGTTTCCCGGCCCCACCACGAGATTGGTTCCGAAGCGATCTCTGGCTCCAAAAGACGTTCCGGAAATATGTAAAACGGAAGGTATTTGCGAAAATGTTCCAGATTACCCCGAGGATCGAATAGCTGAATTGCTTGAAAAGGTGAAAAACCCCTCTTATTTTACTAGTGTACTTTGTGTAAAGTACTTTAATTATATTTGACCTAGCTTGTATGTCCTGAAAATATCAAAATCAAAATCATTTTTATTTGCATAAATGTGGTACAATGAAGATGTTGCATTAATATAATCGGTCCATCACATTTAACTATATATGCTAGCATGCAAATATTTACATTAAAAAAATTACAATAAATTTATTAGTTACATTTATTTAACTCAAACAGCCGTGAATTTCAAATTATATTATTATTCAGAAAAAAAAGATTAAGTTCATAAAAAAAATTCTCTATCAGCTATTTTTTTTGCTCACGTTTCAGTAAATTCAGTCTTATTCCTAGAGGCTATTATTTATATTACAATCTTTTCAAAATAGGTTTACGTATGTGAACCCTACAATGCATGAGCAAATTTATTTTGCATGTTCATTAGTTTTACGTAACATTGCATGATTAAAACAAATATGACGTTACTGAAAGTTTAAAATCTATACTAATATTATAAAGCTGAAGAGTTTGTTTGTTTGAACGCTAGGATCTCAGGAACTACCCAATCAAATTGAAAAATTCTGTTTGTGTTGGATAGTCCATTTATTGAGGAAGGTTTTAGGCTATATATCATCAAGCTGCGACCAACAGGAGCAAACTATCAGCGAATAATGTTGCAAAAACGGGGATAGTTATTCATACTAAGGCTTCCGTTGTGTGCGCTGCGTAAACGGTTTAAGTTACCCAAAAAAAATGTATTAAAGAATTATTTCTCTTTAAATGATCTAAAAAAATGGCCGCGACAGTATATGTCTAACTTTTAAGTTTCACTTACTATAACCATTTTTATGGTAAATAAATTTGGTCGAATTTAATGCATAATTGCCATAATGTTTTATCAACATAATATTAATCTTTATCCAAATAAATATGTTGTTGATTAAGAGTATTTAATTGAGAACAAAATTGTCCTTGACATCACTTAATTTAAAAAAAACATCTTAGAAGATAATACAATTTTTAAATTACTCTGTAACAAAATTTACACGCGTGCATGAAGCGCAAGACAAGACGCTGCGCTGGCCGGCGAGCGAGGTCACCTGCGCCAGAAGCTTATGTTTAACCCTTTCCTATTAATATTATAAATGTGAAAGTTTAGATGTTTGTGTGTTTGTAGCTAAAAGAAGACTAATTCACAGAACGTATTTAAAATAAAATTTACAGGAAGCCAGATAATGATCCAAATTAACACAATAGGACACTTTTTATCCCAGAAAAATTAAGAGATCAATAAATTTTCTTAAACAAATGGTTAAACAGACTAAGAATCAATGCTCAGCCAAAACTACTATACTTATAAACTTAAAATTTATAAAGTGAAAAAATTGTGAAGACACTATGAAAAACACATTTTATCTCATCCCATGACAGCATGACAGAGACCCTCAACAAGTCAGTTAAATATTTCAGTTTCACGACGTGAAAGTCTACACTTTTGACAGTACGAAGTCTGTGGGGTCAGCTAGTTATAAATAAAATTAAAATTATGCAGTCTACTAATTGACGTAAGCAATTTTTAAATATTTAAAATTTATCTTTGGAGCAACCGCTTTATGCCGCCTCAAACCGTATTTTCCCAGAAGTACACAGTGTAACAATATAAAATTAAAATAATACTTCCACTTCCAGTATTTATAAAACATTTATACTTAACATTGTAAAGGTTCGTCACAATTTGATATTTTTCTGCCGTTTCTAGTCAGGACAAAAGACCGAGTTCCGAATAGACGAGCTGGAGATGCCGGACCTCAGCCAACGCATTGGCGTGCCGGACGAGACGGAGCTGTGCGACTTCACACTCAAAGTGAGTTGGTGCTGTCAATTATTTAGCTTCAACTATTTGCTTAATGTAGAGTCATCATTACTTAAAGTTGTGCGGAAATAAATCCTTATTGTGTGGATTAACATTTAAAAAAATATCGCCGAATATCTACTAAGGCGTTATAACAACACTTCCTAAATAGTATTTAAAGAATATATTTTAGCGATATTTTAAATATTTAACTTCAACTAAACTTAAGTAACATATGATAAATTAGATAAAAAAATATTATAAAATTTACTTTAAAACAAAACATATCGATTAGTATATTGTGTAATCACTTAGAAAAAAATCAAAGGACGAAGTTTGAAGTTAACAAATATAAGAGCATTTATGAGATTATCGATAAATATTAGAGGAAACGAAAGAGGTTTATTTTGCCAACCTGCCTACCCCAGTGGGTATAATTTAGCAAGTTATTTTCTCAAACTCTAACGTTCACGCTATATATCCCCGAACGGATTGGCAGAGGTGCTAACACTTCTGAACATCACGTGACATTGTCACCTGGTGTTCAGAGTATCCACGTTTTGCTTGAATAATGTACTCACGTGGTAGGGGGCAGGCCTATCGCCGTTTTGTACGAATACAGTGTCACATGACAAAGTAAAACTTAGCCATGTGGGTTTTCTCACGATGTTTTTGGTCTCAGCTAAAAACCATGATAAATTAACCATACAATTGGTGTGGGCCCGACCCGGGGTTTGAACCATGATTATCTGCACGATAAGCAGTGTCCTTACCACTGAGCTATCACGGTTGCACGGTTTTCATACAAAAATATATGAAAATGAGTGTTATATGTAACGGTTGTATGTATGTATTTATAATTAAATTTTATGTAGTGTACAAAAATAGTCTGATTTAGTTTATCGTTTTATCGTACGTCTAAGTATTATCTCAAATCGTTAGTTTTATATATTTATATTTTGTAATAATATATCTTAAGGTTATACTGTGTAAATTTATTTATTTAAGTATTATTTATAGATATAGTAGTATTATGATAGGGTCCGTGACGTGACACAATCGGTTCTGACTGAAAATCAGTTTTTAAGGTTATGCCTTTAATAAATGCTGAGTCAGCAACCTTTTCTTTGCCTTTGAAAGAACTTTAATTATGTATGTCCCTAAATGTTTTATTAATATATTTTTTGTTTTGTTCTTTGTTAAAATTGTCTGTGTTTTTGTAAAAATGTAATGTCTTATTGTTCCCAGAGGCAATGAATAAATGATATCTTTTCTTTTCTTTTATTTTTCCAGATCGCCCTCCCGAAAGCAGCTCTAGATGTGAACGACACCTGGCAGTACATCGTCAACAGGAACGACAAACCTCTGCAAGGAGTGCGGGTGGAGATCTGCAGGTATTTCAGCTGTCAATTTATCTGGATTGTTTCAAAAACTACACTACTATTTCGGTTTATTTGGTTTATATCTTTCCGCGGGTATCTTAAGAGTATTTTTGGGCCATTAAACTAGTGATCATCATCAACAACCCCTTATTTTACCATCTTTCCCCACTCGACTTCTAAAAGTGACACGTAAGTTTTTTTTTTTATTTTGAATCTCTTATAGCCGTGAGTATATGTATGTGTGCTTTACTTTTAACGCCGACATAAAAAAAAACGTAATAAATCATTAATATACAAGACATCTTCACTGACAAAATTGTGTATTCTTTTCAGCCCAAAGAAGACTTGTAACCGATTGGCTGACTTCCGCCAAGGCTACGTGGCGCGGTGCAAGCAGAAGTACATCCTCCGGCAGCTGAAGTCCATCAGCAGCGACGGCGAGACCATCGTGGACCGCTCCTTCAAGATCCCCAGCTGCTGCTCCTGCGTCGTCAGCCCTGTCGACGACTAATGGAGTATTCTAAAGAAGATCTACTCTCTAGAAACGAGAATTTTATTGTTGAAACAAGATTGCGGGCAATACACATTGTATATGCGAAATTCTATTGTTAGGCCACTAACTGTGACTACCAGCAGTTTCAATTTCGCTTTTGTATAAATTAGGCGCCTTAAGGATCCATATTTGGATTCAAACTTAGTTCGCCCAATTGAGCAACATTTAGAAGGCGATTCTGAGCAAATAGATTTCTGATATTTCTTCGACTTTGATGGACAATTATAAAGTGAAATGGAAAATAATGAAAGTAGCAGACATACAAGTGAGTGATACTTCGAATCAAATAACATTTTTAAATGTACAGAAAAAGACAATTTGTGATACACTGTTGGAGTGTGAGTGTTTTGTGATATAATAATCATTATGTACGTCTATGTATAAGAATCTATATAATAAATTAATGATAGATACTGTGAGTGTTTGTCTCTCCAAGTTCTGTATCGTGCATATCCGGCGACATACTATATTTATCTATACTTGAAAAAATTGGCAAACCTGAAATCTTTATATGGGTAAAACACGTTTCTTAAAGAATAAAGGATTCTATTGGAATAAATCGACATGTGCCTTCGTAATTTCATTAGTACCTTCAGGCCTTCATGTCATCCAAAATCAACGATAAATAAATCGATCATTTTATAATGCTCTTTTCTTCTTCTTCGTTTACAACCTATGTCGTCAAAGGGGTGCCAGAGGAACTAATACCTTTTGTATTACCTGCCGGGGTATAATGTGTAATATTTACCGCTATTAACACACTATAACACATGAGTAAGTATTACTCGATCCCGTGAGTTGTCTCGCGACGGTATTCCTCACAGCTAACAACATTTATATAAAACCACATATTATATACCGTAAAAGTTATTGGGTTTTTTAAAAACAAGTTAACTCATGTCAACAAGAAACTCTTATATTATCGCCATGTCCGTCTGTATGTCTGTGTTTACGTTCGCGGCAAAGCTTAGAGCGTTGACGCTTGGTTCTAGAAAGTTGTCATTTGTTAGTATAGGTAATACTACATACAAAGAAGTGTTGTAATAGTAGAGGAGGCGAAAATGGGATTTTGTAAGTCACGCAAGTGCGTCAGATTATCGTGTAAGAAAAACATCGATTGAGTAAACTTGCCGATGCGATGGGATAAGAAAAACAAATGTGAGACATTAATCAGCGCATCAGTAATCAGTGAATATAAAATATAATCTGGTCACTAGTGTATGTCACAAACGGGATAAGAATAGTCAAAAACTACCAAAATCATGCGCCTTGGATATTTTTACAGCAAATGTTACTTGAATATGAAATTTCTGGCAAAATACAATTATGAAATCACTACTATGTTTAATTAAAAACAGCTTATTTATTTATAAATAGACGTGATTAATGTTATAATTAAACAAAAGTATATCAAGCTAAAAATATATAAAAATATGTAGAGAACTTACCCAAGCGTACTTAAATTTATTTTCAGGAATTTCATTGCCTGCATTTTTATCCTTTTCCTCAAATGGGATACTCCAAAACAAATTATCGTTTTTTTATCGTTTCAACTTAAACTTCCACCTAGCACACATACGAATTGCCTTGAACCTTGGCCACCCCTACTATAACGTTTTCATTTAAAACATGTCTTTAATTACTCAATACGCCTTTTTGATGTGAATCTTTTACGACATTTCGAAATCAAAAGTGTGTTTTTTATTAGAGCCAACTAGTTATACATATTTTGTTATGGGTGTTATTTAAACGGTTAGCAAAGTATTGGCATATTTGTTAGCAGAAATATTTAATTGGTAAGCTAAATTGATAGTTGGACAGCAACTTGTGTTCAGCAAATATTAATAAATCAGTCTGCAATATATATCATTCTGAACAGCAGTATTTTTTTTTGTACAGCTTTGTATATATCAAAGCTGCAATGAGTGACCTGTAGTTAAATACGTTTTGGTAAGCACTCAGAGAATAGGCAAAAAAAACTGTTTAGTGCCGCTAAAAGTAGTCTAGCAAATAATAAATAAATATCATACTTAAAAAGCACTAAATACTGATGATTCATTTATTTATTCTCTCTCAGTAAGTATGTTACTTTTAGTATTATAGCAGAGATATTTTGATGGAATAATAAAGAAGCCGTTTTAGTTTTATAATTATTATATTCAAGAAATAGTTACTTTTTTTTATTTATTGTATAATTAATGCTCGTTTTGCCTTTCAAGGCCGGCCACGTTTCCTCTTTTCCCCTATGGGAATATTCTTTGCTTCAAGTGGAGGCACCACATGCTTTAAGCGGATCGCTGAAACAATCACGTGTTTACATACGTAGAAATTAAAAAAGCTGGACAGTCACATTTTCCCTCTCTTCATTCCTTTGTTTCAATTGGCAGTGAGACAAGCCACTTACTGAAATTTTGTTTCTTGAAATCATTAAAATTTTCCCACTGTGCGTCGAAAACTTCACAATTAGTAGCTATTTTATAAAAGATTTTTCAATAAATACGCAAAACAATTATTTAAATTGCCATCCAAATTTAAAATATGCTATACAGTCAAATAAGTTGCGTGTAGAAATGTTTTCTCTGCTGACCTAATGTACAATCTTGCTGCCCAAGTAATTATTCTGCGGAGTGACTGTTTATTTTGCAGATACAAAATAAAACTCGTTACCAGTTTGTGTTTAAATTACAGACCATTGTCATGATTATTTGCAGAACACGAATTGCAGCCTGATTTTAATTATTGCTAACAAAATCTTTGTATGCTAACCACATGATTTATCAGCGGTTATTTCTTGCAAACCTAATTTTTAAATGGCATACACAGTAATTACTTCTCCTTTGTTATTTAGGCTCGTTTATTTGCAAATTTCGGATGTCATGTATTGTATATGTTAATAGATGATGTGCATTACATGACATATATTGCAAATTCAGTGACGAAAAGAAGGTAAAATAAAATATCGTTGTTGGTCCAGCAACATCACCCAAAAGCTCCCAGAGAAATAGTTATATTCTAGATATTCTATAGTCTCTGCCTACCCTAATATGAAATAATTTATCATTTATTAATGAGAATGTGTTTTAACAGGCATTATGTTCGAAGTGTGATGAATAAAATAGCATTTATGAAAAGATTGTTAAAGATAGACGAAGCTCGAGAGGTTTGCCAGGATTTTACTAATTAGCCATTGATTGTCTCTGCCCACAGCAATGGGAACTAACGGTGTGAGCATATAGATGTTTTTTTTTAATAAATGAAATTATTAAAATATAGTTCCATATCTCTTCCTCCACAATTTGGATTTTATATAAGTTATAATTTGTTAATGTTATTTGAAAAATTAAATAACAGTAAAACTTAATTTCAAATTGGGACTATTGGTAAATATTTCTTGTGTGCTGTCGTTAGCAGATTGATCTACTAATACGATTTTTCGAAAGCCCTTCAGTTGTTTCGTAAAGTTCAACTTCAGAGTATTTAGCCAAAAATAATAAAAAAACGACATCATTGTAAAAGTTAATATTTAAGTTATTATAACAACCGTTTTTATCACCTTTTCCCCACCTAACTTCCAAAAGTGGCTGAGGAATTTCTAATTCCTTAGCCACTTCTGAAGATTTATAGCTGTGAGTATAATTATGTATGTATGTTAATATTATCGTGAAAACGTGAGTCTCGCCAGTTATTAGAAACAACATTACAATTATAACAAACGATTTCATAACATTCCAATGATATTAACTAATTACTTGGGTGACGAAACAGGAGATCCATTTAATTATTGTATCAGTTTGGTGTCAGCTTAGAATAGCACAAGCCCATTTATTCCCGCGGTTGTAGTAAAAGGTGGCAGGATTGTAGAGCTTTTTATGTGATTGTTTGGCGATATGACTGGAGATACATCACCAGCCATCCTTTATTTGGTCATTTTCTTCGCTGCCAGAAATCACTGAGGAATTTCGAATTTCAATATTGGCAAAGGTATGTATCAATGCAAAATAACAAGTAAGTTATTTCTATTATTTTATAGTCATCTTTAATAATGCCAATTAAGGTCAAAGTTATTATATCAATAGCCAAATTCAAAGGAGGTCATCCAGTGATCGAAATGCAAGCCAAAGTTTTTTAGTTAGATTTATGTACTTCAAACTTCAAATCGTTTATTGTGGTAGATTAAGATGTTACAAATATTAATTAAGTTCCGATGTAATCACAGCCACACTATAGCCAAAAAAATATTATTGACAATCAATTTGATAAAATAAACTCAATTCGACCTCAAACTTTTACAGTTAATTTAGGAGTGTAATTTACATGTTTTTTAATACATATTATAGTATGTTTAGTAGCGAGGTAGTGTGCGTTTTGTTATGAGTATACTATTTTAGTATTCTACAAATACATAAAAAAACGGTAACTCCTTGTCTTTTTGAACTATAATAAGCGTGCGTAACAAGTTATACTCCTAACCACGTCCACGCATTTACGTTAATAGGGTACCTAAGATTTTAACATAGATACATTTCATACATACATATACTCACGACTATAAATCCCTAGAAGGAGTAGCCAGAGCGAAGGAATGGGAAATTCCTCAGACACTTTTGGAAGTTAAGTGGGGAAAAGATGGTAAAATAAAGGTTGTTGGTGATGGGTCTCCAACCACATCGCCCAATGAACCATTAGTAACATACAAAACAAACATACAAATACATATCATATCTATAGATACTGCGCAAATACGGGCGGTAGTCCCTAGCATCAAAATAAAGAAACTCATAACTATCGTTCCTACAACATCGTTCGCTAAGGTTACGTCATCGTTACATGTCGTCATCGCAACGGAATTAAACTGGGGCGCCACCCAAGTGAGGTTCTCAGAAGAACTATTTCAATAAGAAACAAAATAAATCCACGTATCTTTAAAAATGTCTTCAGAAAGTCCAGCGAGTGAATGTTCCGTAGTGTACGCGTACGTGCCGGACACGTCGACGGCGGAGGACATGGCGGAGGCGCTGGTCGTGAGGAATTTGGCGGCGGCCGTCAGCCTGCTGCCTGAGGTCAAAACTTACAAGAAAAGCCGGAAGTATGGAGTTAAAGAGAAACAGGAGGTGAGGACAATTTGATTGTAAAATGGGATTCAAACATTTTGGTAAAATTAATACATTAACTAAAACAGTTATAATAAGATTAGATACACTACATACAATTCCAGACTAGAGCGGGGAACAGAGACATGAGGGCATTTTGATATTTTAACATTAGGGTAGTATCACCTATTTCACATCAAATCTCTTACTGTCAATACAAGGAGTAGTTTGGTGACCTTTTCAAATATGTTGTTCACATTTTAACAACAAAATAAGAGTAGCGTCAGCGTAGAATAGCGTGAAATAATTGAGGCTTTTATGTGATTTGGCTGAGTTTAAAGTTAAGTTAGTGATGGTACATAAACTTCCAAAGGTACCTGACGAATTTCTTATTATGTACTCCTGACTTTCCTACGCATTATAGATGTTTATAACTTAAGCAAAGAATTATTCATGACTATGTTAGCTAATGCTTGAACCTGTTTAGTGGTTGAACTAAGATTTTAGCAGATCTTTACCTTTAGGAGATTTAACAATGCGAACCGACTTTTTAAATTAAGCCCGAAATAAATATTTTTTTAATAATAAATGGAACAGCAACCTATTAACTATATCTCTACAAAATCAGACAAAAAAGCACAGAAGGTATAGTCTACCTTGGATAAAAATTAAAGGTAGGTAGATTCTAAAAGCCAGCTTCCAGTAGTTCTGCATATGACCTAATTTGAATTAATGGTTATTTACAAAACGCGTAATGGATGCCATGAGGCGTACCGACAGGTTCAAACGCAAAAAATTAACCCCACTTAGGGTACATCACCGTGTTTAACGTTTTTAATATCTTGAGATATGTAACGAAAAAATTATATGTAATGGGTTAATGCGTTTGGATAGAATTAACCAAAATAGGTATAACGCCTAGCATTACTGTTGTAGCAATTGTTCCGTATGTTAGAACAATTTAGTTGTGAAGTATCGGTTATCGGCTTTCCGTGGGTGGCGAAAGAGACGACTATGGGTAGGGGAGTTTAAGTGGTTGTTGAGCGATGTGGTTGGCGACCCAACATCATTAACGGCACTTTTTTCTATCTATACCACATCTCTATGTTACAAGAGAGGCTGGGGAACTGGGGAATGGTAAATAGGTACCGAGGCTCTGCCAACCTCTTTTTTGGATTTAAAGCCGTGAGTATTCGTATAACAACCAAAATAGCTTAGTGATTAGACCTTGTGCTTAACATGCAGAGAGGCCTCGGCCTTCAATACCCGAGTCAGGCCTACACCAATGTGTCTTTTATAAAAGTCATACAAGTATGTGTGGTTAACTTATCTTGTTGGTTAACGGTGAGGGAAAATATTGTGAGGAAACTCACGTGACATTATGGTCACCTGGTGTTCGGAGTGCCCACGTTTTGCTTGGACAGTATACTCGCGTGATAGGGGGCAAGCCTGTCGCCGTTATGTACGAATACACTGTCACATGAATATGGTTTCATTTTCATATTACTAGTTTTCATTTAGGTATTATTAGTTTGAGTGAAATCATCTGAATTCTCATTATTCAAATTCAAATAATGTATTGCAGATAATAATAACTCACATCACGTATCAATAAATGGAATAAAATGTACATAATTAACAATAACTAAAAATTAAAATCATATAAACCCAATTTGAAAAAAAAAAGTGCTAATTTAATCACTCGACACTGGCAAAACTATTGTGATAGACAAGACTAAAGCCAGTCCATATAAATAGAACTTATTTTCATAATATTTATGCAGCACTGGAAAGTCTTCTCCGGGAGCCAAATGTTTGACATTAAGCTAGTGGGTTACCATGTAAGACTGCTACAATTCCAATGAGGGGGTTTTCTGTCATTTTTAGTTATAAAAATCCATTAGATAGCGTTGTACGTCTATATTATGTCAAAAAAATTATGTTGAATTACGATTCAAGACTCAATAAGTCTCAAAAATTACGAATTATAGCTTCATGTCATTAAAGGAAGATAAACTAAGAATTATTAATACAACCAAAAATCTTAAAACCAATAACTCAGGTCGGTCAGTCAACTTGATTAGCCGCATTTTGACATATTAGTGCTAGAATTTAGGTCATCTGTTGCATTTTTAAGTGAAATTCGATTCACTCTCAGATTGAATACCATATTAAAATAGCTATCCAACGAAATATTTAGTATAATCAATAATACGACTTTATGGTAGTGTTATAAGTACGCATAATGAATTTGTGCCCATATGTAATTAAAGTTTCATTGTGTAACCACAGTAATCACTACTTACATACTTGTTTATATTACTCAAGCCAAAATTACCCTTTTGTGATAAGCGGAAACAATTGATTTGGTGCGAACCTCACAAACCACTCTGTCTTCCATGAAATACACAATTTTGCTTATACATCTCTGTCACCTCAAACGTTCACAGCTCTTAAACCTTTATTGTAATAGTTTATATTATTACTTTACCAGCCAATTCCATATAATTATCAAACAATCCAAAGTTTAACGCTGAAAAGCATCAGCTTATCGCTCAGTTTTTGTACATAATTACTTGTAAGTTTTGATTCATTGATACACTAAAGTTTCTTATCTCTGCCAGAGCGTCCGTGGCGTTACGGACATACCTAACGCAAGTCTAAAATTGACAACTATGTCTATGTCAATATTTTCTTGGAACATACTACGACACCTACGGATTACATTGAAATCACTATATTAGTTTGAGACTTGATGCTCTAAAATGAATCAAAGCTTTTGGAATAAACCACTCATATCTGGTAAAGGATTATATCTCATCCCGTAAAATGTAAAGGTTTTTTGTAGTAGTTATATTTACTATAATAAAATTCCCATAAACCAAGCTAGATCTTTTTGTTTTATAAGTCAGTAAAAGTATTCATTTTATTCGTGAGAATCCCTTTTGCATTGGTGTATATTCGTTATATGTAATTTAATATTATTATTTTTCCGACGAGATTTGATGCATTCTTTTTGTTTACATACATGCATATACTCAGGCCGTTAGTTTCTATTGGGGTAGGCAGATATTATCGATCGCCACTTTGTACGATCCTGGTAAATAAGGGCGTTTTTCAAATAAATGGCCCGCTACGCAACCGGAATTCCGGTTTTCAAATATTCAATATCATTGTTGAATTCGTTACAGTTTTATAGAATATAAACCAATTTCCCAGATTTACAAACTCCTTTAATTGTTCTTCTTTCTTACTCTCGATCACGCATTCGGTCATATTTTTTTTTTTAATGTCAATATATATATGCATGATTTTATAAAAACCTTAATTAATTAATTGTCATATACTATTCGGTGTATTAAATCACTTCATAGTATCAAACGGATAGATGAAAACAAATTAGCGAAAGAGATATATAGAGCCAATGTGGATAGGATTGTTAGTAGAGGACGGCCTTGTAAAACGTTTTTAGACCAAATAGAAAACGTTCTTATAAAAGCGGGGGTCCGAAGTGAGAAGAATAAAAGACCTTGTATGAGAAGTTTAATGAATGTAAGGGAAACAAGAGAGGTTTGTCAAGATCGTACTAAGTGGTTTCTGCCTACCCCAAAGGGAATAATGGGTGTGAGTATAAGTAAGGTACCCTATATATGTTTAAATCTTTAAAACTAAACAACTGATTTTGTTGCAGTTTTTTTAATGGATAGATTGTTGGAAGAGGAAGGTTTACATGTTTGATGACATTAATTAAATAGTGATAAAAAAATGATATTTCTTATATGATTTTGATGATATATAATTTTTTCCGCTTACTTACGCGGAGGCGGCGGTGGCAGCGTGCTTATAAATATTATTGCCTATTTCTCATCTCTGGACAGAATACACGTATAAAAAATTGATTTTAAAACTATATAGATTAGAGGGACA
Organism: Bedellia somnulentella; assembly: GCA_963576735.1. Taxonomy (NCBI): domain Eukaryota; kingdom Metazoa; phylum Arthropoda; class Insecta; order Lepidoptera; family Bedelliidae; genus Bedellia; species Bedellia somnulentella. The sequence goes on from OY755177.1 coordinate 127,049, forward strand.
AAAATCTTCCCTAAATAGATAAAATAGGGATTCTAATATTTGAATGATTAAATTTTCGCTACTCATTTACTTCTGAACTGCCGAACTATCTCATGCAGACGAAGCTGAGCGGATCTACAAGTATTATAACATAACATAAACGTTCACGCCGTTTATCCCCGAAGGGGTTGGCAGAGGTACCAATACTCCTGAACTCACATGGCAAGCGCCATCTAGTTTCCAGAGAAGGTACCCACATTTATCATGGTTGCTAACGGTGAGGGAAAACATCGTGAGGAAACCCACATGGCTGAGTTGTACTTAGTCATGTGACGGTGTATTCGTACAAAACGGCGATAGGCCTGCCCCCTATCACGTGAGTACACTGTCTAAGCAAGTATTATAATATTATCATTTTAGCAATTTCTTAGTGTTACTATGCAAATACTGTAAGAAATGTCTGGTTAGGCGATCGAGCGGATTCAGGCGAATTCAAACATTTGGGTTGACAACCCAGTCCAGTCTTTATCGATCGATCGCGTTGCGCTGTGCGTAAAGGAATTTTGTGGGAGGAAAAATCATTCATTGATTTTCCTTACTTTGTGTTACGGTTTCGTCGCGCGCTAAAGTCTGCCCTTAGACTAAATGCGACGAAGCCGCTTCTTATTTCGTGTCAGGTTTTAGTTGTGATCGAAGTGCAAATACGAACCTAAAATGGGGTCGTTATTTCGAAGTGAAGAAATGACGTTATGTCAACTATTTCTCCAAAGCGAGGCAGCATATGCATGCGTGTCGGAACTTGGAGAACTGGGACTCGTCCAATTCCGCGACGTGAGTACCAGTACATAACCTATTATGTAAACTAACTGTATGCCCAGTGGGTACTCACACCTATCCGGGGTGACAAACTTATGGTATGAGGGTAACATCTTTCATGTCATCTTCGTATAGGCACACTTACTATCACTATAACTTGTTATAATTTAAGGATTATATTACTTATTATATCTGAAATCATTGATCTACCCAATATTAAAATGAGCTAAATGTTGGTTATATGTATTTATAGAATCAACTTCAATCAGGTTGTAAAATAAATACTATGTATTATGATTCATAGTTCTGCTAGAAAACATGAGTAAAGTAATCAATAGCGCACATAACTTATGAGCAATATGAAAGGGGTGAAATAATGAACATTTCTAAAGATGTTAGTCATTTCAATATTTATAGAACCATACACTTGAGCTCTTTACACAGATTCTTAAGATTAATAGGTTCTGTGGTTTTAGATGTCTTTAGGACAGACAGACTGACATACATATACTCACAGCCATAAATCCCAATAAGGGGTAGCCAGAGCTTCAGATCTAGAAACTCCTCAGCCACATTTGAGGACTGACATATTGTGTCCAAATTTCTCTATCCCATCTTTTCCCATGATTAAACACTAAACTTGTTATCATAATGGCTTATTAGGAATTGGTGGGCTTTTGTTACCACTTTAGCACCAAAATGCTATGTTTTAATAATTTAATCCCCATATTGATGGTTCATCATCATGTAGTCCTGTTATCCCTCATCAGGGACATAGGGCCCTAAGAAGAGATCTCCATTTTTCTCGATCTTGTGCGGCAGCTTCCAGGTCCTTCCAGCTGAGTTCAGTTGATGCAGCCTCTTTTTCAACTGAGCGCCTCCAAGTGGTACGGGGGCGACCCGGCCTTCTTTTGCCATACGCTTGCCACTTTAACCCTTGTTTGGTTAGATGATTGTCTGGTCTTCTCAGTACATGTCCAATCCAGCGCCATTTCCTCATAAGGATCTCCTTGTCGATGGGCTTTTGGTCAGTCAACTCCCACAGCCTTACGTTTGTTATGGTTCGCGGCCAGAAGATTCCCAGAATGCGTCGTAAACATTTGTTCACGAAGACCTGTAGCTTGCTGGTTACTTCATTTTTGACGAGCCATGTCTCGCATCCGTACAGGAGGACTGATTTTATATTGGAATTGAACACTCTGATCTTTGTACGCTGTGTTATAATGGAAGATGTCCACACCGGTTTTAGTTGGGCGTACGCGGCTCTTGCTTTATTGATGCGCGCCTCTATATCCGCTTCCGCTCCCCCTCTGGGGTCCACGACGCTCCCGAGGTAGGTAAATCGCTGCACTTGTTCAGCAACCTCACCATTGACATAAATTGGCGCTTCATCTCGGGTGTTAAGGCGCATGTCCTTGGTTTTGCTGCAGTTGATGCGCAGCCCTTCTTTTGCAGCTTCGTCTGCGAGGTCGTCGGTCTTGGATTGTAGGTGGTTGCGGGATGTGGCGAGTAGACAGAGGTCGTCTGCGAAGTCTATGTCCTCGAGGGTCTTACCATGTAACCACGGCAGCCCTCTCCCTTCCTTGTTGGTTACTCTTTGCATCACATCATCCAAGACAAGTAAAAACAGCAGCGGTGATAACAAGCAGCCCTGTTTCACTCCGGCGGTGACTGTGATCGGTTCAGTTAGTCGGCCTTGGTGCATCACTCGACAAGAGGAACCCTCATAAAGGCATTTAATAATATCTATAACCTTGACCGGTATACCTCTTCTCTTTAAAGTTCGCCAGATACTAGACCATTTCACCCGATCAAACGCTTTTTCGAAGTCCACGAACAGGGTATAGAGTTCGTTCTGCATTTCATTGCACTGTTCCAGGATCATCCGCAGTACGTTAACCTGGTCTGTGCAAGATCGCCCCGCTCTGAATCCACTCTGCTCGTCCCTTAGCGTACAGTCAACTGCGCTCGTCATTCTTTCTAACAGGACTTTACATAAAATCTTGGAGCACACTGGTAGCAAGTTAATTCCTCGCCAATTGGAACACTGAGACAAGTCACCTTTCTTAGGCAGTTTGATAACGATCCCCTCTTTCCAGCTATCAGGCACTTGGCCTGTTTCCCATATGGCTGTCATCAGGGGCAACAGTATCTCAGCCGTCACGTCTGCATTGGTCTTAAATGCTTCTATCGGGATTCCATCTTTACCAGGAGCTTTTCCACTTTTTAGCTTCTTAATGGCTCGGACAATTTCAGCCTTGCTCGGCGGATCGACTTTGATGTCTAGGACATCGATTCCTGTCTCACCATCGTCATCAGCTTCAGTATCAGTGCTCAATGTCTGAAATACCTCTTGAAAGTGCTCATGCCATCTCTGCAGTTGCTGATCCATGGTAGTGAGGAGTTTTCCTGACTTGTCCACTATTGGTCGCGTTGCCGGTGGTTTATTGCACAACTCTTTTCCGGCACGGTACAGCTCTCTGGTGTTTCCGGCGTGTGCCGCTAGTTCCGCTCTTTTGGCTATGGATGCAGCTCTGACACGTTTGTCTCTTTTCGCACTGCGTTTTATTTCGCTCTCGCACAGAAAATAATCATAGGCTAGGGTTTCTTTTATGTTATGGTCTTTTTCCGCATTAAGTTTCTCTTTGATGGATTTTCGGTGTTGTATTTTATTCCATGTATCAGCAGATATCCATTCTTTCTTTCCAGGACTACGGTAGCCTAAGAACTTTTCGCAACATCGGTGCATCGTGCTTTTTACAGCGCCCCACTCCTCTTCTATAGATCTTGCACTTTCTTGGACTTTCTGGGAGAAGTACTCATTGTGCAGTACTACACTAAATTCTGAGACATCGAAACGACGAGATAATGTGGTCGTCTTATTCTGCACCTTTGCTATTTTCAGGCGGATTTTTGCAACTATAAGGTGGTGATCACTGTTTACGTCTGCTCCTCTTCGGTTGCGGACATCCAGTAACGAATGTCGCCATTTCCTACTTATTATGACGTGGTCAATTTGATTTTCCGTACGTCTGTCAGGAGAAACCCAGGATACCTTATGGCAGTCTTTGTGTGGGAATATCGAGCCTCCAATCACCAAATCAAATTCGCAGCAGAAGTCTACAAGCATGTTGCCATTTTCACTTCGTGTACCTAACGCATGCTTCCCTACCCATGATTCTATGTTTTGGTTGTCATTTCCAATCTGAGCGTTATAGTCACCCATACAAATCACTATATCTCCTTTAGGAATAGTTCGCATTGTCGCCGAGAGTTGTTCATAGAACGCTTCTTTAATACCAAAGTCCGCTGCATTAGTGGGGGCGTAACATTGTACTACGGAGATATTTCTCACTTTAGACTTAAAACGCGCTGTAACAATTCTCTCTGACACCGGTTGCCACTCAAGTAGACTATTCCGGGCATTTTTGGCAAACAGGATACCCACACCATATTCATGTTTCACTGCCTGTCCCGAGTATAGAAGGGTATAGTCCTCAATTAGTTGTTCCCCAAAGTCTTTCCATCTCGTTTCAGAAATGCCAAGTATTTCCAGCTGGTAGTCCCTCATGTATTTGACAACCTGATGTCCTCTACTTTCTTCGCGCATCGTGCGAACATTCCAACATCCAATCAGAGTCCTTTTTTTCGCGCCAAAGGTCGTTTTTTGAAAATCGGTCCGTATTTTTCTTCTTAGAGTTTCAGTAATAATGTAGATTCAGATATACAGGGAATTAGCCCATAGTATCCTAAGACGGCTAGTAGGGCTGCTACCTTAAAGCGTGCCGTCACACTCGGTTTGGTTTCGGAGTACCTTCTCCTATCGTCCTTTTTTGGGGTATTTACTCCCTAAGGCCGCCGCAAGCCTCTTCCAGCTAAAGCCAGGTGTGTGGTTATCCCGCCACTGCTCGGTCGTCATAGCCTCGTCTGTTATCCAGCAGGGAGCACCACGACGTGGTGTGTGCCACGCCGCCGCCATCCGGCGCGTGCAGGTGAGGTTGACATTTGGGTAGGAGACGGTGTTGTGCTCCATTCTCCCCTTACTCCCCATATTGATGGTTAAGAAAAATAATAATTATCTAGACTCTACTGCTGCTTTGATAGGTATTTGTAAAGAGGAGAAGCTACAAGAAGCTCTTTTATTGTATACTAGCTGACCCGACAGACTTCATACTGTAAATTTTGTTATGCCAAACTTTAGGTGTTTTTTTCTGGTACTCTGAGTTCAATCAGGCATGAATATTTTATTGGTCAAATTTTTCTGGGATAAAAAGTATCCTATGTTATAATTTGGCTCATTATCTAGCATTCTGCAAAATTTCATTCATATACATTCTGTAATTAAGATTAAGCCTTTTTACCTCAAACACACAGATATCAAAACTTTCACATTTATAATATTAATAGGATTTCATGTAAAAATAATATTCAGCAGTAGTCTCAGTCAATTCAGTCTTGATTTAATTTTCGTTTTTTTCTTATTTTCTTTGCCTATTTAGATAAAATGTGAAATAGTAGATAATATATTGCTAAATCGACCATCCCCAAAGTGAAAAACGATTGCTAAGTATGGGTCCTGTATAACCTGAAAACCACTTATACTTATTTCTACTCAAACACACTTTTTACAATGGGAACATGACTACAACTTCCATGGGAAAAAAATTAATAGTGTTATTCTAAGTTACACTTGTTACTTGATACTCAAGCCATTCATTAACATTGGGTTAGACAAAAACTTTTAATCAGTACTTTGAAGTGCCTACTTACCTTTTTCAACAAACTTAAAAAAATCAGGCACTCAATTCATTTTACTCTTTTTGTTAAGAGATTAATCTGTTTATAGTCAATAAATTTCTTAAATTGTTTTTTTTTTTGGTTGGATATGCTTCCTGTTCTGTTGAATTTTTATCAGTTTTGGTTGTGTGGTTAGAATTAATGTGGAAAATAGTCCTTTTTTTTAAATGTGTTGGATATTGACTTAATAAGCTGACTCCCATGTTAAATTAAAAAGTAATTTTAAAAAAAATATCTTTCACAATAGTATTAAAAGAGACATTTAAAATACTAGTAGTTAATTATCAAATCAACAATTGATTGTGTGATACTAAAAATACAGAGTTTAAAACCAAAAAAGAAAGAAAAAGAAAAGAAAAGATATCATTTATTCATTGCCTCAGGGTACAATAAGACATTACATTTTTTACAAAAACACACACAATTTTAACAAAGAACAAAACAAAAAACTAAAAATATATTAATACAATATTTAGGGACATACATAATTAAAGTACCCTCAAAGGCAAAGAAAAGGTTGCTGACTCAGTATTAAAAGTATAATTTTAGTTATAAATTAATTTGATGTTGGTTTGTTTTGAAATTAACATCTATTTTTCAGGAAATAATTGAGCTACCAATAAAAGAAATTGCATCCTTTGCGTATTTCAATGCTAGTTAATACTTGGTGTTTAGTCACTTATTTTTCCCCGTCCACAATTTATCATAATTATGTGTATGGGAAATCAATACCTACTAAGTAGATAGGAGTGGGTTATGGTAAAATATATGAAATAGCCATCAGGTCCAAGAAATAAGTCAAGTGCTACAGAAAATCAGCAGTACAATATGTCTTGTGCATGGGAACTACCCTCTTAGATATTGAATTTATTTGGATTTAATTGTTCCTTTTCTTGATATTTTAAGCACCTATATGTTATAGGCTTTAAATAAAACACTATGTTCTTAATACTGCAATTTCCCACGCATTTATCCTGTCCCATCATGATAAATCCGCAAGTTGCTTTTATTCAAAACTCAGAATATTTCAATATTGAAGTGTGATGTACAAAGTTACATACATACATACATTTATAGCCGTGAGTATATGTATGTATGTATGTATGTATGTCTGATGTACAAAGTGTGTTTTATACTGTATGTAACATAACATAAACGTTCACGCCGAATATCCCCGAAAGGGTTGGCAGAGGTACTTATACTTCTGAACATCACGTGACTTTGTCACCTGGTGTTCAGAGTACCCACGTTTTGTGTGGACAGTGTACTCACGTGATAGGGGACAGGCCTATCGCCGTTTTTATGTACGAATACACTGTCACATGACTAAGTACAACTCAGCCATGTGGGTTTTCTCACGATGTTTTCCCTCTCCGTAAACAACCATGATAAATTAACCACACATATGTCTTTAGAAAAGACAAATTGGTGTAGGCCCGACCCGGGATTTGAACACTAGTCGTTTGCACGGTAACCGGTGTTCTATCCATTGAGCTATCACGTCTTCGTCGTCACACTCTATGTGTGTACTCTAAATTTTTCCTCTCTTTGCCAGCTCTGTCTAATATTTTTTAGTGTTGGTATGTAGTCAACTTTTTTGGTACGTTAATATATTTTACCATAATAAATGTGTTCTATAGTTGAACCCGGACGTGAACGCGTTCCAACGCAAGTTCGTGAACGAGGTGCGGCGCTGCGACGAGATGGAGCGCAAGCTGCGCTACCTGGAGAAGGAGATCCGGCGCGACGGCATCCCCATGCTCGAGATCCCGGGGGAGAGCCCCGAGGCGCCGCAGCCACGGGAGATGATCGATCTGGAGGTAACTACCATACATACATACATATACTCACGGCTATAAATCCCTAGAAGGGGTAGCCAGAGCTAAGAATTAGAAATTCCTCAACCACTTTTGGAAAGTTGAGTGGGGAAAAGTTGGTAAAATAAAAGTTGTTGGTGATGGGTCTCCAACCGCATCACCCAAAAATCCTTTAAAAGCCCCAATACCGTTAGTCGCCTCTTACGTACACCCACCGGAAGAAATGGAGTAGTGCTATTCTAAGCCGACACTACACAGCAACTACCACATTTTCTATAAAGAGGATGAAAAAAATCAACTTATTAGTAGTAAATTTTTTTCCCCAATCAACTTCCAAAAGTAGCTTAAGAAATGCAAATTATAAAGCATGCTTTTAAGGATATTTTAAGGACTTAATAAACTTGAGCGCCTCCAAAACTTTTGCATTAGGTTTATTTTTGGATTGAGGAAATATGATCATGTATCTGTATATCGCACTCAACTGAAATGGCTTCCTATTCGTCTCCGCCGGAATGCACATACACTTTCTCTCCTTTACTCTATTTTGTTCAATCCTGCCACCCCTTTCTATCTAAAAGAACGTTTTCAATTTCTCTCCTCTTCCCACGATCTTAATCTACGTTCTGAACATAATCTTCTATTAAGCATTCCCTCCCATTCAACCAATTACTATGGCTCCTCCTTCACTGTGCAGGCTGTTCATTTGTGGAACGCACTTCCGGTAGAGATTCGTCAGGCTAAATCCCAATCTATTTTCAAGGATATGGTAAAAAAGCACTACCTTACTGAAACCCTATAATACTGTTGCAAATAAAAATATGTATCATAATATTTATATGTATTATAAGTTTTAATTTATTGTATCATAGTATTTATATGTTTGTTAATAGTTTATTATTTTATAACTAGATTTAAGTATGACTGGATTGTTGTATTGTTTGTGCAGATTAACGCATAGTTATCAGTTTCGCCATGTTGTTGTACATCTATCTCACATGACTCTAAATTATTGACCTCTCCATTCAAAGGTTGTCTGGAAGAGATCGCTTTTAGTGATAAGACCGCCAATTGTACTTTTGTTAATTCATTCTGTGTATTTGTAATTGTTTTTCCATATTTGATGTACAATAAAGAGTTTCTATTCTATTCTATTCTATATATAGCCGTTAGAATATTGTTACGTACCGGGTTCTTAATTTGGTAAATACCAGTCACACTTTCGTGCAATAAGGTGTAATTATATTTATTGACCAATAACGCACTTTACACAACACAACAAACACTATCGATAATTAACTATCGATACTCGCACTAATTAACAGCACTAATTTACTCCGTTATAGTAACACTGTCCACACCGTTAAGCTTATTTCCGTAATCCGTATATCACTGCACTGTCGTATTTAATTTCTTCGCTCTAGTATTTCGCTTGTTCTCGCTTTAGTTCTTCGCACTCGAATACTCCGTAGCACGCGTCGCTCTTTATATATGCCAAATCTCAAATACGCGAATATTACAGAAAGTTCTAGTACCACATTCTCGAAAAGTCGATATTCGAGAAACATCTAGTAATTCCCTTTTTTACTTATTAAAATACTAGTAACGCCATCTGTTCTTTAGTAGTGACACTTCCTTCAGCAACAGATATCATGGCGACTCATTAAATACTAGTAACGCCATCTAGTATAATCTAGTAGTGGCAAATCCTATCTCCTACTTGCGAACAGATGTCGTAACATTACCCCCTCCTTACATTAATACTCGTCCCGAGTATTATTGCTTCCATGGTACTTCGCAAGTCGATCGATGTGAACTATTTTCGAAGCCCCTCTAGGTTGGCGTTGAATTCTGTACGTTACATCGTTTATTCTAGTGACCACCTTGTACGGTCCTTCCCACCTATTTTGTAACTTAGGGGACTTCCCTTTCTGGCGAGTTGGATTGTGTAACCAGACGAGCATACCCTCTTCGAAACGCGGCGTGTTAGCTTTACGGTCATATCTGGTTTTCATCTTTTCACTAGCATGTAAACCATTTTCACGCACTAGGGAATGTACATCTTGCATTCTTTCCCTCAAATCGCTTACATATTCAGTTACACTCTGCGGCTCATCTGGTGACCCTCCTGTCAACAAATCTACAGGCAATCGTAGCTCTCTTCCGAAATTGACGAAAGCAGGTGTTTCCTTCGTGCTTTCGTGAACAGCTGACCGGTAAGACAGTAAAAATAATGGAATGTGTTTGTCCCAGTCCTTCTGATGTTTTTCAACCATCTTCGCCAACTGTCTCTCCAGTGTTTGGTTGAACCTCTCCACCATTCCATCTGACTGAGGATGATATGGCGTCGTCCTGGTTTTATGCATTCCAAGTAGTTTGCACACCTCTTGAAATAATTGTGACTCAAAATTTCTTCCCTGGTCAGAGTGTATCTCCAGGGGCACGCCAAATCGACAGATCACTTCCTCAACCAGTTTTGTAGCCACAGTTATTGCTTCTTGATTGGGTATGGCAAACACTTCAGGCCACTTAGTGAAGTAATCCATCACAACCATGAAATATTTATTTCCGGACTCTGTTTGTGGAAACGGTCCAGCCACATCAACGGCAATCCTCTCCCAGGGAGCTCCCACATTGTACAACCGTAATCCCCCTCTACTCCGGGTCTGCGGACCTTTCACCGCGGCACACGTTGTACATTTCCGGCACCAGTCCTGTACGTCGTCCCTACAATGAAGCCAGTAAAACTTCGCACGAACCTTCTGCAACGTACGATTTACCCCAAGATGCCCGCCCGAAACACCGTCATGTGTTTCCCGCAGTACATCTTTAACCTTGGCTCTGGGCACGACCAATTGTAGGTGCTCTTCCTTACCGTTGGGTTTCTCCCACCTCCGGTACAGTAGACCATTGATCAGAACCAGGCTGTTCCATTGCGCCCAGTAAGCTTTCGTACTCACTCCTGTGGACGCTACTTCACTCCAAGCCGGTTGATCGTGTTTTTCCTTCTTCCATTTCATGATGGGTCTGAGGTTCTCATCTTCTTCTTGGGCCTTCTGCATAGCTTCTGTTTCCCATCCATCCAATGGACAAATTCGAGTCACTTTTACGACCTCCTCCTTCGACTCTTGCTTCCGGCAATGTTTACAGTCTTCCGGACACGGTCTACGTGAAAGCGCGTCTGCATTGCCATGAGATTTACCACTACGGTGCTCGATAGAAAAGTCATACTCTTGTAGCTGTTCGATCCATCGAGCTACCTGTCCTTCCGGGTTTTTGAATTGGAGAAGCCATTTCAGTGCAGCATGATCAGTTCGAAGCTTGAACGGTCTCCCAATCAAATACTTGTAAAAATGCTGTAAGGTCTTCACTACAGCTAGAAGTTCCTTTCTCGTGACGCAGTAGTTTCTTTCCGCTTTAGATAGAGACTTGCTGAAATATCCGATCACAACTTCCTTGTCACCTTGGATCTGTGATAACACTCCACCAATAGCCATATTACTAGCATCGCTGTCAACGATGTACTGTCCCTCTGGCTGTGGATATCCAAGGATAGGTGTCTCGCAAAGCCTCTTCTTCAGCTCATTGAAAGATAACTCGCATTCATCATCCCAAGAGAAGGTTTTCTTATCTTCAGTCAACCGATGCAATGGTTTGGCGATCTCAGAAAACCCTTTTACAAAACGTCGATAGTACGAGCAAAGGCCGAGAAAAGCTCGCACGTCTGTTTTGTCCTTTGGCGTCGGCCATTTCTGCACAGCTTCCACCTTTTCCGGATCCGTCTGAATTCCTTCTCGGCTGATTACGTGTCCTAAATAGTTCACTGAAGTTCTAAACAGCCGGCACTTCTTCGGATTCAGTTTCAGGTTTGCTCCACGAATTTTCTGAAAGACTTGTTCCAGGTTCTTGAGATGGTCTTGGAAGCTTTTGCCTATTATGACCACGTCGTCGAGGTACACTAGGCAAGCCTCGCCAACCAATCCCGCCAACGCACACTCCATAAGCCTTTCAAAAGTAGCTGGCGCGTTGCAGAGACCGAAAGGCATGACGTTAAACTGCCACAAACCCTTTCCAGTTGAAAACGCAGTCTTCTCTTTATCAGTCGGATGTATTTCCACCTGCCAGTAGCCTGACTTGCAGTCCAGGGTTGAAAACCACTTCATGCCACTCAAAGTATCCAGAGTGTCATCTATTCTTGGCAAAGGATAGCTGTCCTTCTTTGTCACGTTGTTCAGTTGCCTGTAGTGCTTCCATTTTTCTTCTTAACAAGAACCACTAGAGAACACCACGGACTGGAGGACGGACTAATGACCTTCTTCTTTTTCATGTCTTCGAGCAATTCTTCAACTTCTTTCTCCTTAGCGATTGGGATTCTCCTTGCTCTCTGTCTAATAGGTCTTTCGTCCCCTGTATCAATTCTGTGTTGCACTAAAGATGTTCTGCCTAAGTCCTCTTCTGCATTTGAGAAGATGTCAGCATATTTCACCAGCAACTGTTTAATCTTGATCCTCTCCAAGTAAGATAAGTCATCCTGGATCTCACTTAACAAGTCAGTTACAGTTGAATTATCGACTTTCACTTTGACTTTCCCATTTGGAGAATGACAGCTCCTCATCCAGACTACTTCTTCACACTGACCAACTACTTCACCCCGCTTAAGCTGTACATCTTCTTGGTCAAGGTTGACTACCTTCACTATTGCCGTCTTGTTGCTTGTAACCAAAGTTCTTGCTGTCAGAAATTTCCTTGGCCCGTTCTTCCCTGTCTCTTCAATCAACACACAACGATGCCTCTTCTTCTCGCTGTCTACAGGTAACATCACCGGAACCAACTTCTGAGAACGCGCAGGAATATTGATGGTTTTCAAGCATTTCACTTCACCGACGGGACCACCCAGTATAAAGATTTCTTCCTGGCCACACTTGAAAATTCCTCTCGTTATGTCAATCCGGCAGTTATATTTCTTCATGAAGTCCAGTCCTAGTATGCATTCATCCATTATCTCAGCCACAATGACTTGATGAGTATACGACGTCTCGCCAACCATCATCCTGACTGAGAGTTCACCAAGGACAGGTATTCGCTGGCCAGAGGCGGAGAGTAGCCGACACTTAGTATCTCTGCTATACTTGATATTCGCTGCTTTCACCAGTGCCGGATTGATCACCGTTCTAGACGCTCCAGTATCAAGGGTCATCTTACAGTCTTGATCATTGACACAGCCCAATATCACCAAACTGTTCCCGTTACAGGCTTGTGAGATGGTCATTGTCGGGGCTTTCTCCTCTCTAGCCAGCACCTGCCCCCCGGTCCTGGCTAATGCTCGTTTCCCTGGACGTTTGCGGCAGGAGCCTCTGCCTGCCTCTTTTCTTCCTTCCTCAGCGGGCAACTTAATCTCAAATGGCCCCTTTTCCCGCAGCCATAACAAATCGGTCCAGTACTCCTTCCGACGGGTGCTTTAATGACCTTGACGTCCTCATTTGCTTCCGCAATCTCACGAAGTCGATGAGTTTGGCGCGTATCCTGGCGGCAAGCTTCAACTTCTAGAGCGTTCGCCAAGGCATCCTTGAGAGACGTGTGGTGTTGAAGTCTCACCGCTGTTCTCACTTCGATATCTCTGATGCCGTCGACGAATGCTTGCACCAGGTTCATTTCCACCGTCTTCGGATCTACACTGGGATAGGCCTTGCGGACGAGCTTCTCGATTTCAAGGGCCCACTGCTGAAGTCCCTCTCCAGAACGCTGGACCCTATCACGCAGCTGAGCGCGGAACACGTGCTCCAGGTGTCGCTCTCCATAGCGAGACTCCAACGCATCCAGCAGGTCCTTGAAACCACCACTCGGAGTCGGCAGCGCCTCTATTACTGACAGTGCTTGACCTCGGAGCGCCACCGTCAGTGCAGTCAAACACTGTTCATCAGTCCAACCATTGGCAGCCGCAACAGTCTGGAACTGATGTCTATACGCCGACCAGGATGTTGTTCCGTCGTAGGGAGGAACCTTCACACGAGGACCATGGACAGCTACTACATTCTCACCGGAGACAACCTTGACCGGTCGTGATTCAAGCTGCAGAACCCTTTTCTCCATTCCGCGGAAGTCGGTCTTCATGTCATCGATATCTTTCTCAATAGTGGTTACCTGCTCCTTCATCTGCTCTACGTCTTTTTCCACAGTAACCACCCGACCACTGACTTCATTGACCGCAGTGAGAACTTGTGAGAACTTAGTTTGCTGTTCCTCGCGCAACTCACGAACTTCTTGTTTCACAACACCCTGTACCTCCGAATGTATGTTTTTCACAACATCCTGTATGCTTTGTTGTGCTTCAAATATGATCATGTATCTGTATATCGCACTCAACTGAAATGGCTTCCTATTCGTCTCCGCCGGAATGCACATACACTTTCTCTCCTTTACTCTATTTTGTTCAATCCTGCCACCCCTTTCTATCTAAAAGAACGTTTTCAATTTCTCTCCTCTTCCCACGATCTTAATCTACGTTCTGAACATAATCTTCTATTAAGCATTCCCTCCCATTCAACCAATTACTATGGCTCCTCCTTCACTGTGCAGGCTGTTCATTTGTGGAACGCACTTCCGGTAGAGATTCGTCAGGCTAAATCCCAATCTATTTTCAAGGATATGGTAAAAAAGCACTACCTTACTGAAACCCTATAATACTGTTGCAAATAAAAATATGTATCATAATATTTATATGTTTTATAAGTTTTAATTTATTGTATCATAGTATTTATATGTTTGTTAATAGTTTATTATTTTATAACTAGATTTAAGTATGACTGGATTGTTGTATTGTTTGTGCAGATTAACGCATAGTTATCAGTTTCGCCATGTTGTTGTACATCTATCTCACATGACTCTAAATTATTGACCTCTCCATTCAAAGGTTGTCTGGAAGAGATCGCTTTTAGTGATAAGACCGCCAATTGTACTTTTGTTAATTCATTCTGTGTATTTGTAATTGTTTTTCCATATTTGATGTACAATAAAGAGTTTCTATTCTATTCTATTCTATATATAGCCGTTAGAATATTGTTACGTACCGGGTTCTTAATTTGGTAAATACCAGTCACACTTTCGTGCAATAAGGTGTAATTATATTTATTGACCAATAACGCACTTTACACAACACAACAAACACTATCGATAATTAACTATCGATACTCGCACTAATTAACAGCACTAATTTACTCCGTTATAGTAACACTGTCCACACCGTTAAGCTTATTTCCGTAATCCGTATATCACTGCACTGTCGTATTTAATTTCTTCGCTCTAGTATTTCGCTTGTTCTCGCTTTAGTTCTTCGCACTCGAATACTCCGTAGCACGCGTCGCTCTTTATATATGCCAAATCTCAAATACGCGAATATTACAGAAAGTTCTAGTACCACATTCTCGAAAAGTCGATATTCGAGAAACATCTAGTAATTCCCTTTTTTACTTATTAAAATACTAGTAACGCCATCTGTTCTTTAGTAGTGACACTTCCTTCAGCAACAGATATCATGGCGACTCATTAAATACTAGTAACGCCATCTAGTATAATCTAGTAGTGGCAAATCCTATCTCCTACTTGCGAACAGATGTCGTAACAATATGTATGTAGATAGCCTGAATAAAGGCCTGTTCGCGCCAGATTATTGGTATTGGTTTGGATTAAATGGTAGCAGAGCGTTATACACGAATAGTGCCTTTCCACCAGGGATGAGCTATGCTTTGGATGCGTATGATATCGAGCAATCATATTCCTTCATATATAAATATATATGCTATTTGCACCAAGGAATATGATTGGTGGATATAAAACGCATCCGTAGCATAGTTACATAGCACATCTCTGATGGAAATGCGCCCTAAGATTGCTATGCTACTCCAGCAGTCCAAAAACATAATTAGACCATTGACGATGTGGATGTTGTTTACGAACGAAAAAACTTTTTTAAATTGAGAAAACTTCTTAATCCTTTTCATTGCAAAATTTACTCTCTATATTGTTTGACGAATATTATGGGTAACGAAATAATAAAATAATCTCACAAACTTAACAGGCGACATTCGAAAAGCTGGAGAACGAGCTGCGAGAGGTAAACCAGAACGCGGAGGCTCTGAAGAGAAATTTTCTAGAGTTGACGGAACTGAAACACATTCTTAGAAAAACACAGGTGTTTTTCGATGAGGTAAGTGAAGCCACACAGCCATTGCCAGATGTCTAATGGTATTTGGGAGACGGTTGAAAAAGCAGTTTATTGTCTGACGTCGTTTTCTTTGACTTAATGAGATTCAATTATTTCTATATCTGAGTATCAATACCTTGTTAAATGTATATTTAGTTGAGCGTCGTCGTTTTAGGATTTTATTATAAAAATGAGATTTTACATATTAATATTTCTATTTTAATCCTATTAATATTCTCATGTTACTGCTAATTTCAACACTTAAACCGCTTTTTCAATCAAGAGAACGCATCATTGGTTCTGTTAAAATAATGTTGATAGACACTGTAATAGGAATTAACCTTTGTAGGAAGGAATCGTGATATCTCAATCGCAATCATTAGATTTTACTGCATTAAGACCCAAACAGGTTTTCTCAGTAATTCAACATAGAAATATAACTTATATACTAAAAGAATTGCATGGTATCGATTCTTTAACTTATTATATCAAAAATAATGGGTTTCGCAGTCCTAAAGTCTTCAGCCACACCATCTATAATGCACGAAGAATTGTTGTTTTAAAATACATGTACACTCCTAGTCCTAGTCATCAACTCTTACTGGCCTGAATATAGTAAAGTTTTATCGGATCCACACCGATAGTGGTGTGGTTAAGAGTGGTGAATACATCTGTGTTACGTTTAAGATAATGACCTATATATTGGCGTCAATATTTCAAATCAGATAATGTTATCTGTCAATATCTGCCCCAATCTATGTTTTGCCAGGGGGTATCTAATCTTTACTATCGCTTTCACTTGCTGAGTCAATAAGCGACAGAGTACGATCGAGAAATGTGCCTCATTCTAAATTATAAGTTGCTGTCCTACAAATATAACTATTGTATACATTCATTTTTCTTCTTATTTTAAAGTGGCAAACATTCCTTCTACGTGCTGGTAGTAACATTCTAGGTGCATTGTGTTTTTGATAACATCCTTCCCATTTTTATCCACGACAGAGTGATCAGCTAATTATACTTTTAAGTTTTTCATTACGTTTATATTATTTAGTTACGAAATAAGTACATAGTTTAAATTGTTGAAGATTGAAATTATTATTATTATTATAACTTCTAAGATCCTATACTAGCTCTGTATATTCTAACAATTTAAATTATGTATCTTTATCGCATAATATCTGCAAAAATATCTGAGGATTCAATAATTTATTAAAAAAATTTTTTTTTCATTTCCTTATCGATGTGTCCATAGTAGCGACCCCTTAGTTTTTTTCATGAAGTCGTTTCATGTCACCGTCCGTTGTAAATTACGGTCATTTACTACGTGATAAGACGCCGCTTCACCTTGTCATTTGTTCATTAACACAATGTACTGTTTATTAACTCGGAACCCTGGTCCTCATTTTTACTCAAATCCTTTTTACTATGATGTTTTTGCCCCATATTTACAATTTAGTTCTGTCCACATTCCATTCAGCCTTAATTGGTGTGCAATTAACTTTGAAGTAACACCATACGTTTTAAATCAGACTTCTCAGAACTTTCTATGAACTTAAACCTTGAAGGAGTAGGAATTCAAATAATGATAGTTTCATTCTTTGGACAACATCTGAATTGTTTGCTGAAGATAGCACCCGGCGTTATATTTACGCAAAGTACTCTTCACGATGACTTGTTGTATTATATAATTGTTGTACTTTGAAGGCTACTCGAGTTATTGTGTTGGTGAAAGTAGTGTCATTTAAACGTGACATCACACTTTAATTATTTGAAGTCGGTTAAAGCAGGGCCCGATTTGAACTCGCTCAATAAAGAAGTTGCGTGTGTCAATTACGTTCTGATCGAACGATGCGATTCAGAATGAATGCCTGCCTTTGAAAAGGAATCACAATAACACTGATCATTGTATGTATGTGTGGTATCTTTATTCAACAATCTTCCGTATATTAATAATTTTTGAAAATTAATTACATTTGCAATAAATATAAGTAAAATCAATACGTTTTTGCGATTGGGATGTCGCGTTCCTACTTAATACCAAAAATTTAATAACGTATATTTTTTATTCGACAAACACAATTTTAGATGGATTGTAAAAGTTTAACTACATAAAGAGTAATTTTAATGAAATTTAATCATGGTAGGGACTACTGTTGTAGAAAAAAAATAGCTCCCTGAATCAGGACAGTTATTATTTTCATCATTTTTATTTTGATCATTCGCTGCATTAGATCTTGACGGGGCGATAATTGATGTATTATTACTTATAAGATTCGTTCTCACTCTTTATAATCAACTTTGATAAATAGCACAACCAAATTAATTACACTGTTAACATTTTCCATTGTTACTATTTAAAAAAAAACTTCTTTAAGAATTGGTTGTGGGTGATTTAACTCCGTCCCTGATTTTGAGAAATTGTCGAGATTTTACATTGTTCATGATTACAATAGTCGAGAATGTCACCATCACAATACTGAAATAAATGGTCGTCGTTCCGAGCGGTTCCGCTTTATCGGGCGGGAGGTCGAGAGCGTATGTTTAATGACATAGCGGTCGGACGATTGCCGGCCGGCGTTGTGACGGTGACGTTCCGACGATGACGTTGTTTGGCGTTGGCAAGATGGCGGACCCGTCCCGCGAGGAGGAGCAGGTCACGCTGCTCGGGGAGGAGGGGCTCATGGCGGGCGGCCAGCAGGCGCTCAAGCTGGGGTATGCTCCACACACTACCCGTCACCGATATCCTCTGACCAGCTCGCACAGTGGGGTGGACGCCGTTTCCTAAATATTGGAGTTTTGATGAAATTTACACCATTTTGTTAAATCTTAAAGTATTTTTACATAAATATATATTCACTACCTAACTATGATCGGAAGGTTGAAATGAAATCACTTTCATCTATCATAAACGAGTCGGGCTCGCACCGTGTCGCTGGTCAGACGGTATCAAAGAGAAATGTTATTTTTCAGCGCTTGTACTACGACGCTGATACCGCAATGACGGAGACTCCACTCAGGCAAGCATTGGACTCCGCCGGGTTATAGTACAATCATCCTAGCATACGTATTGTGAACTGTGTGAATTTTACAAATAGCTTAGCGAACTCCTATTCACATATCAATGCGGCGTTGACACAATATCGGCTGAGCCGTGGGATGGGACGATGGATTGGCTCTCAACTTGAACGCTTTCTTTTCTTGTTGACGGCAATGAGTCTCCTCTCATATCTCTGCGATGTATTGTTTGAACGTCGCCTCCCTAACCGGGGCGTGCTAACCCGTTGCTGCCTGAGTGAGTTTCAACTAACAATATTCTTATTTATTTTTGAAGTCCAATAGGGAGGGATCGCTCTATCGAGGTCGACGCAAACATCCAACTTTATTGTAATTTTATGTATTTTATTATTTTCTTTCATTCATGCTTTCTTGTAATGTAACGTAACTCACGCATGTCACGATTATTAACGTCGTTGTGTCAGTAGTGTAGTATTTAGTTGAATCATTATAGTATAAACGCATTTTCCTTGACACAGTAATGAGAACTGCACTCGTAGACGAAACTAATTTGTCTGCAGTCAGTGGACGCTACTTTTTTCCTACAACAGCCATTTGTGACCATTATAACTTTTCGACGTAATCGGAATAATCAGAAATATAGTGTGCTTTTCACAAGAACATTTAGAGGCCAAAAATTTAGAAGTTAATGCCACAGATTTTTGTCGTCGTTTTGCGTTGCAATTATATTTCGGTTATTATTCTTTAGCTGATTTGGATTCTCGCTCAGTTAACGAATAAGTTGTCGATGTAATAAGTCGATGATAAAAATGACGACAAAAGTCTTGGGCGAAATGTGGGGGTCGAGTGAGTGCAAGGTTTGTCCCGGGCGTGTGTGCGTGGGGTGTGTTGTGACGCTGTGTTTGTCGTCAGCAAGACGGCGGCGCGCCCACCGAGTCCATGACGCGCGCGCTCATCTCGGACGAGGGCCGCGCGCTCGCCCAGCTCGGGTACGTATCGCACCATCACCACTACAACGCTATCAACATATGCTCCAACTATATCAGATACTGTTGCTCCAGCTGTGGAAAAACGACGGCAGTGACCTTAGATACCGAGATTTTCGCTACCGTAATATAACTATCACGCTGGATATTTTGGGTATTTTTGTCCAAAATTTCGAATGCAGAATATGTTTTCCAAATATCTTTTACTTTCAGAAAAATTATTGCAACAAATCCAGTCGCAATGAAAAATGTACAGTTAACATATTAACCATGTAATCATTAGTTATCTTTCACAAGGCTTAAATTATAATCTTTCAATTTATTAAATTTATTTGACTTATCTAATAAATCATTTTTATCAGATAAAATTTCGGTGTCTAATGTTATGCTAGCTGACGTATATTTTCGAGCAATGTGACTACACGAACTGCTACGTCACAGCTATCCACTGATTTCCTCACTCCAATACCTATTTGCACTAATCTGTGAAACATTTCCTCCAATAAAAGTGAAAGCTCTGGCTTGGTCTGATTAATTCACAGATTGATTGCTTTATGCCCCGTTTTATTGTCTGGGCTTGTTTGAACTGTGACTCATGGAGTGTTGTGCCGCTGGTGACCGCGTCTATATGTCTATTATGATCAACAGTTAATTACCGAATGTGAATAATTCAAAATAGGTCGTCTGCAGTTCACTAAACAAAAGTTCGTAGATGCGCACTTAATGTTTTTTGCAGATAACCTACCGCCTATTGGAGGATGCAGTTAACAATTATCAATTATGTCAGCTAAACAAAAATAACAAAAGTTATCCGTTATACAAATTGGTTTTAAATACCGTCCATTGAAACAGTGGGATAATGGAGAGATCAGTGGGTAGTCGTGATGTCCGAAACATAGTAAGTCGGTACTGCTCACATCACAGCGCGCTATCACTATTGCCAAGTATTGGACACACATCAAGACGATTTTTAATAACTACACATACAAAAATTAGATTTATCAAACTATCAAATAAAGCATCACAAGATGAAGTCTGTGTAAAAATATCTAAATGGATACCGAGGGATCCTAAAATTTTAAGTAAATTATTAATGGGTAATCATTAATGGTTGTACTGATAATCATTAGAATCTTTAAAAAAACAATATCACAAGACAGTTATGTATCCAAAATGGTTGCGTCACGGCACGCTTAAACTAACATAAATATTGTCGTTTATAAAGCAAGTATTTGCCGCGTTGTTCGGAGTGATAGCGCGTGCTTTCTATGTGTTTATGTGAGCACCCGCCTGACTACGCGCGACTTGATTGCTGAAATTAGCGCAGCGTTTACACTGACGTCCGTCGTCTTTGCACAGCTGTTTGTCATTCACATCCTTGCCATCTTTCGTTCATTTATTTAATCACAACTGTGGTTTTAAAAATCAGCTTTATTAAGAAAATTCATATATTTTCTATACAACTCAATTCTAGATGAAATTAAAAAGGTCGAAGTAATTTATAAGCACTAACTACAATACAATGAGTATTTATTATTTAACTGCCAGCGCATCATATACAACTGCAAAAGAAGAATGCAAATTATTTCGTTTTAATGTTTTCATTTTATCTAAAATGGCATTAGTTATGTTTCCATAATGCATTGGTCCAGCAAAAAGATATTAGCATGGATTGACTAGCTTCATTTTATAGCTGTGGTTTGTATTCAAATAGGACAGTGTTTCAGAATTGCATCTGATTAAATAACAAATTAAAATGTTTAATGTAGCAAGAATGCTTAAGAATGTATTTAATATCGATGAAGTTTTTAGATGGTCCACTGGCCTTATAGTTTTTATTTGAATAAACCTCCTATTAAATAAAATTTAGGATTGTTTCAAAATTAAGATTTAAATAAAAAGGGATCCTGTGTATGTGGGATAAATAAAAAGATCTTGAACAACCAATATTCATGAAAGAAATGAGCTAAATTTAGATACCATTAAGGACACAACACCACCACCTGCATGAGTTGAGTTGTAATAACAGTAAAATGACACCATTCCCCAATTACGTGCAGGTCTAGCAAACCATTTGATAGCGAATGAGAAAGACGACACGGTGCCAAATCATATTACTATTTGTACTTTGTTAAAAATATTTTGTTTCGTCTTCTTCATTTAGTAGAGTGAATGCTAAGCTTAATAATCTGCCTGGTTTGTTCCTAGTTTGCGGGATAAGCGAGAAACGTTGGAATTTCTGCCGTGGTCAGTATAACATTACATATTTTACACGTTCTTGGATGCGGACACGACAGTCAGGGTATATCTAGGTGTCCCGGTTTTGTCAAAATGTTGTAGTCGTATGCTTTTTGGTATCCCTGGTGATGGTAACCAGATCAACGCGCTAATCTTTTCAGAAACTTAAGACCCAAAGGTTCAATTAATCTTTAAACAATAAGGTTCTATTCTACTGGAGTCACACAATTTGCAGCAGTTTCTAAGTTAAAATACTTAAGGTTTTCTAAAGATTAGCGCTTAGGTCGTATATTTTTTTGCTTTATGTAATAATTGCTTTAGCCAGATCAAGTTTTTTTATTTGCGTTATATATTTTGTTTATTATAAGGATTTAATTATTATTCCTCACGTTTTTATTTTAGTCTCCACAAATTTTAATGCTTTAATCCTGGGGACAGTTTTCTTTTAATATTTTATCTTAATGTAAACGGGGTTTCACTAACACCTCACGTCTTGATTAAATACAACTTATTTTTAAGCGGTTATTATAAATTGGACTTCAAGAATAAATGTGGATTTGATTTGCGGAATCTGTTAATATATATTTTTAATGTCTCCTCCGTTGTAGTCCTCATTTACGACTAAAAATATGCATTTAAGATATATCTGAAGTTAAAGCAGCGATCATAATTCACTTAACACAAGTAAGAGAGCACTACAACGTGAAGTTTTCAGTTTATCGCACATAGAAGTTGGGCTACCTAGTTTATTTGTATATTTTGATGGGTAGGTGTAAACCGGGTAGGCCAAAATTGTATGTGCTATTTATTTGACTATAACTAAGCCTGATTACGAAACGTTTACCCTTGAAATGACGAATTAATGTATTATTTGTGTCGAGTATAATGTTTACGAATCCTTGATTAATGAAACCTATGTATATGCAATTCATTACGACTTCATTCGACACAATAATTCGTCTTAATTTTTGACCGGTTAAGTTTGAAAAGGTTTCGTTTCGTGATCAGTTATCTATAATAAGTTTGATTATTTATGTATACACAGTTGCATTATATATTACTTTTATGTTGAAAGAAATACTAGGTCAATGGTGAAAAATTGGAAAATAGTAGATCGGTATCTCAAAAATATCTTGATTTATTTTCGGACCTTTGCAAAACAAACCAAATTTTCAATTACTCCTATTCATATAACTAATACCACATACCGATTGAAATCAATTAAATTTTATATAAATAAAATTTGAGGATTCCTTACAAAACTTACTTTTTGGCCAACTTTATATCACTTAACGTTAGTATTTTTCCCACTGTCTACTAACATTGTTTGGTTTTTGAATGACATCCTCAAGTATGTAACTTCCGTTTTATTCGACTTGAATGTCACCTGATGTTATTGTCATTTGATAAGCAGATAGCTAATTGCTTTAGTTTTAATGTTCAGGGGTTCCTTATTTTGTCACTAGATCATCAGAATATCGACGATAAATGACGTATTTCTGCAACAATATGAATTATATAATAATATGATATAGGTAGTTGAATAAAACACAAAAAATATTATTAAATCCCAAGGAGGCAAAATTGTGTGTCTTCACAATTGAAAATTGCAGACTTTTTACCGAAGAAATCATAATAAGTATTTAAAGTAGGAAAAATGCATAGTAGTAATTCCACAAAAGTATTTCTGTTGTCGCCAGTTATTTTCATATTTGTTGTGATTTATCACGGTTCATGAGGTACTGCGTTTTTACAGGTGGCAGACTCGCAGGTAGACAGTGAAGTTTTAGAAATAGGCTTACATATTGGGTACGGAACCCTTAGTAGACCCATTTGGTTCAGTCAGACAAAGAATGTTATAGCAGCCGGAACAGTGCTAAATTATCAGAATTAAGGCAATCTGAAAGAAGCTGTGTTCAGGGTAATCAATTGAAGTAGCATTTATAACAAATAGTCCGTAAAGATCAATTAGTATCTTCATTTTGGCGCATTGTTCTCAAGAACAGTGAATCGATCTCGATAACAATAGAGTGTGTGTCTTCGTATGTGCTCGGTAGCACAACGCTTTGTCAACTTTTTGCACACACTTCCTTGGCTCTTATTTCATCGGGTCCTAATACCTTTACCTTCCGCAAATTGGATTGAATGAAGAAAAAGTGTAAAATAAGAAACTAACGCTGATTTGAAAACAACCTTAACAATTATATTGAAATAGTTTTAAAATAAGCTGTGAGGAGTTTTAAAAAACGTTTACATTATGTTTTCACAATTGCAGGCATGCAATAAAAAGTTTGTCACAATTTATTAATCTCGTATTTACTTTTATTGTTACGTATAATGAATACATCAGATACATCTTTAGTTATTTACAAAATTCGATGTCGCTGGAATATTAAGTTGTCACAAAGTCCACATTTCTCAGTTATCATTAGATAGTATTGTGGAGGAAAAGGAAAGATCTTCCGCCAGGCGGTGGTATGCCTGGGGACCGCGGTCCAACTGTATAAAGTTGGAACTTGTATATATAGTAAATATTTTAGAAACTTCGATTGCGCGATGTACGATTTGTATGGCGAGTCTTGATGACGCGTGTGACGTGTTGCTGTGGAATGTGATTATTCTTGCACTGTCAGCGTTTCTATGTAGTGCGCGTCATTGTGTACTGACAGCGCGTCGCTACATTACTCCCCCTCCAACAGGAAATTTTGACTCCATATCTTCGTGCCAGTGTATGTATGCTCGACGGCCATGTGTGCCGGAACCTCAATGCTGACTCCAACAGCCACGGTGTGGGTGCCCCGTTGCGTGTCCCATTGCTGCCGTGCTGCGAGTCGCGTCTCTTGAGCCGTGGATTCGAAGCGCTCTTTGTCTGCTGTCCTTTGATGTCCTTTTTGCTGCTCGTACTTGTCTGGCCAATCCAAATGACTCCTTGTGCTTTGAAGGACGCCATCGTGTTCTGTAGTCGGTGGTCACCAATGTGGAGGAAAAGGAAAGATCTTCCGCCAGGCGGTGGTATGCCTGGGGACCGCGGTCCAACTGTATAAAGTTGGAACTTGTATATATAGTAAATATTTTAGAAACTTCGATTGCGCGATGTACGATTTGTATGGCGAGTCTTGATGACGCGTGTGACGTGTTGCTGTGGAATGTGATTATTCTTGCACTGTCAGCGTTTCTATGTAGTGCGCGTCATTGTGTACTGACAGCGCGTCGCTACAGTATCTTGTGGGATATGTAAATGCACAAATGTAATCAATTCTGATATTTATATAATCATTTTCGGAATATTATCTGCACATAGAACTTCACATCAAAATGACGCCGCCTAGTGATTTGTATTGTGAGGATGTGTTAGGTGAGAATATAATGTAGCGAAACGAGCTGGTCATATCTGCAACTAATCGAAAATGCAACGGTTCATTTTGGAATAATGTGCAATATTTGTACACTATCACCACTTATACGACTGCGTCCATACAATCATATCGTAAGGGATCGATTAATATCCTACTCGCAATCTTGCATCGATCCTTTATATTACTATCTTTTCCCTAACGACCTTCAGAAACTGGCTGTGGAAGTTCCCTTTTCGTAATTTATGTTTGTTAAATTAAAGAGAGAAAGATAGAAGCCTAACCTTCGGGGTTCTCTGTTAGAAAATTTGACTGGCGACAGGAAATCAGACTGTCCAAATATTACATTAGAACCGCGGACCTCAAAGCGTATTCTTATAAAAACAACATACTTGGGTATGTTCTGTTGAAGTTTTTGCTGTCGCCGTTCTCACAGCAACAAAAAACTATGTGACCTTGACTGGTACAGCAGCGATCGCGAATACGAATTAACTTACAATTACATGGTAGTAAAAACTACAAATATACTTATTCGTTTTAGTACTGTTTTCAATTGCAATAGTCACTTTTTTAAGGCAAACAAACAATTTAAAAAACATGTTATTGCTGCGCAAGGTCCGCACCACAACGCAAAAACGATCATAATTTTAAAAATTAGTTTATGATTTAGATAATTCTATTAATTAAATAATACATCGAAGGTGCAGTCTGTAAACGATATCAAAAAATATCCATACGACTATAATTTACGTTTTTTGAAAAATGTACTAGTTAGCATGTATTTTATAATTCTGAATTGAAGTTAGTGTAATGTTGTAATGACTTGCAAGCTGGAAGTACCCACTCAAGGGAGGTTCCGGACGAGCGCACAGCACTACTCCGTCACGTATTTCATTGGCGTCGGTTAACATGCTCTGCTGTTTTCAATTGTGAATGAACTTCGATCGGCTGTCAATAATCGTTATTATCGTACTTGCGTTTTTAATAGTATTTTTTGAACTTATACTACCTTTATTTATTTATTTATAAATCGTCCAATTTGTATTCATATATTTTTTAAATACGTTGTATTATTGATTGCAGGAGATTGTTATTAAATCAATTGACTTAAAGTTATACATCCTATGGTTTAGTTTCCCATATTCAATTTCTTTTAAACACGAACATCTCACCAAAATACAAGTTTTGGCGATCCTAAAGTTCTCTCTAAAGTTTATTAGGATACAGATTTATTTACATAAAGCTACAGATTACTGATCATGTTCATAATACAATGATCTTGTAAATTCGTAAGCAGAAAAAAATAAAATTAATATCTCTCAATAATCTATCAAAACTCTGAAGACTAAAATTTTTTTAGTATTTCCCCTCTGTAATTATTATTCCCGCCAGACATTAGTTTTGGTACCGCGCCAAAGCGACACGTAGCTCGCATACAAGAGAAAGCCATTTATATTTGAGTGTGTCCACTATCGTTTCCGTGCACTAAATACTAAACACTACTACTTGCCAATAAATTTGGGACTGGAATTTTTGGACTTGGAAATAACGGTACAAGTTTAGTTTCAAATTACAAATTAAGTAGTATTTTTACGACCTGCGGCATCTAACGGGAGTAGTGCCATAATTACCCTACAAGGTCCTCCGCACTAATCATTCTAATAATGTAAATCAAGGAATACCTTGATTTACAATTTTATTTGTGTGAGTGTACGTACGTCCTATGATCTCTCTAACGCCCTCGTCTACAAGCCAATGACGTGTCTCCAAACTCTATGGAAATCAAAACCAAGTCTCAGACGATATTATATAACATTGATGTTTCAAAGGAATTCCATCCCGCACCCTAAATTTCTATCAGCCTCAGAAGCTGTCGGTTTACCCAATGCAACTGTGAATCAATTTAATGTCTATTGTGGGCATAAAATGGATCCTTCCCGTATGTGGGGGCAGAAGCGACCAACGATAAATGATGGTTTATAATTGAAAATCCAGCTATTATATGCGACTCGTCATCTACTTTCAATATTTTGTTTTAAAAAGTCGGAAATGTGTAAATGATACTAAAATTCTGACTTATTGTTCTTATGCTCGGGGTTTCTTGATGAATAAAACGAAGATACTGTAAGTACGATAACTTATTCCACAATATGTCGGACGTTGTTCCAACATTGTAGCTATACTTACTATCAAAGCTCAAACCCTGAAATTACGAATGTACTACTGGGAGTACTGGGCCTACGGTACAGTTATGAGTACAACTGATTATTTATTTATAAGTAACTTGCAGTTATAAACAATCTCAGTTGTAACGCAGCCGTATCACGCACTCACACACACATGTGTTGTCAATAAAACACTCTCACGTCACGTCGTCGATGTGTGACAAATTCGTCACAGTGTTAGCAATTTGGTGCTAACAATGAATATGATTCATTTAATGATCGCCAATATTTTCTGTAAAATTGCTATATGTTTCCTCCAAAATGTTCCATTCTAAATTATATCCTTCTGTTTGAACTGTATATTTCATTGAGTAGGTCACTCAAACTTTAATTGTCTTTTATCATATTCATTTAGTAAATTCACTTATGGTGTTGTTATATTTGTTGACGATTGTCAACTAAAGAAGTAATTCAACAATCGTAGTCTGTTTTGGAAGTACTAATTGCTGATACCCTTTTTGTATGTATAAAATGACTGACGCGATTTGGAGTGTGAATATCACGCTGTCACATGACTGATCTTATATGACGAGGTCAGAAGTGTACTCTAATATGTACTGGTGAAGGGAATAATAAAAGCTTCAACAAAATATGCCAGCCACAGAAATAGGGAATAGGTGGCAAAAAATAAAATTAAAACAAATGCGAAATCAAATCATTAGAAACAAGTACAGAAAAGCAAATAAGTAAATTTTACATCATTTGCATATTTAGAATGGAAAAACATCAAAAAGCCTTAAAGGCTTAAATTTAAAGTTATTTTTGTCCGATTTGTATATGACATGCATTCACAAAATAGCACCAGTTAACCACCGATACTTTTGAAATTGCCCTTTTCTGTATATTTTTGATCAGTAAAGTTAGCCATATCTTTATTATGATCTCGCTAACTATCCAGCCTGCCTCGAAACCCCAATAACAGTAAAATATCAATATAATGGCTTTCTTACATCAAACTAATTTACTTTAAAATACTCGTTGGTTGCGCAATGTATATCTTATCAAATACGTTTTCGGGTTTTAATTTCAATTAAGTGTTAAAATACTGATACTGTCGTGTGGTTATCGTTTTTTGATAAATACCAGTTAGCCTGATTAGCAACTCATTATGACGATGCGGTTGAAACCTTCGAATACCTATTCAATCGGATTTCAAATATTAAGTAAAATAATTGGTATTCAGTTTTTTATATGTATAAAAAATGAAATATTCAAGTACTAAAAAGTCTATCAACTGTATCAAGCAAACACATTATGAGTGGATTATATGCAGATTGATTTTTTTACTTAACGCTACTTATTCCCTCTAGTTTCTAATAAAAGTATTAACTAGCTGACTTTTACGGTACATGCTTACAAACGTATCTCCGGCAGCCCCTTCAACCCTGCGTCTTAATATGTTTTACTCAATGTTGAATTAAATAAAAGTAACTAAAACAAGATAAAGTAAAAACGAAAAAGTTACAATATTTTCCTAACAGCAGCAGGAGATAATTGGATGATATTGAAACCATAACCTATACCAGCTCAACAAAGATGCCAGGTTTTCCTTAAAACAAGTTTTTAATTACAAATGAGTAATCAAAGTGGTCAGATCACTATTGACTATACGACTCCTTGTAATAATTTGCATCTCAGATTAAGGAAAATATGTTATTAATAAAGGAGTATACAAGTAAAGCCTGTTGTATGTTAAAAGTTTTCCTTAGAAACGAAGCGCAAATAGAAGTAATCTGTGACTGCAGCCGTGCAGAGGCGTGTAACATGACTGGGTCGGCATCGCTACCGCAATCACATGTGTATTTGGTGATAAGCTAGTTTACTCAGCAGCGCACTGCCTTCCATCGGCTTCCTGTTGCGTTTCTTGCGTCAAACCATCGTCTAAACTTATGACTAATTAGGAAAACATGACGTCTTAAGACTTGCCTCTAGGCTGTGGGAATTTTGTTCCCTTAAGAGGTCCCACCTACCTAGAAGTCAGAAAACAGAATAGACGAAAATGAAAAAAAAACAAATTTCCAAACAAGTTTATATATGGCAGCGAGAAATTATCTGTGTTAAGAACCCTCGGTTATTTTATAGTAAATTTGAACTTGAATATGAAAAACAAACATGCATAAAACTTATCTTTAAGTCAATTGATTTAACAACAAAACATTCAGGAACATTATTATATATATTTCATCGGTTTATTTTTAATTATTTGACGAGGGTCGATTATGTAAACCCGGTCTGTGGATAACTTAATAGTCAACTTTGGATACTGCATAAAGGGAGATAAATAATAATATTAAGAAAATCCACGTTACATAAGAAAAGGGCCTATTCTTTCATGTCCATTACAAGCTCTATCCAAATCATCCTGTTCCATATTTTCCGATCGGGTTTTCATAAATGCACGTTGAAGGGTTATTTAAACTGTTCAACTATTATTGCTTCTTCTTCAACGTTTGTCGACGTTGTTGAACTTGCTACAACTTATCCCAACGCTAACAAGTGTGTGCGCGTACAGTTTCGTAGCGGGCGTGATCCTGCGCGAGCGCATCCCGGCGTTCGAGCGCATGCTGTGGCGCGCGTGCCGCGGCAACGTGTTCCTGCGGCAGGCCGAGATCGAGACGCCGCTCGAGGACCCCTCCTCGGTAAGTTCACTTAAGAATCGTTTGGTCAGAAGCCTCGAGGTTTTCTTTGATAAGTTGGCAGATGACTACTAACAAGACGCCCTGAAAGAAAGGATTTTTGCTTGGTAAAATTGTTCTAAATTTAATTAGCCATGTAACCAGCTTTCTTTGGCAGTCTAGAAGATTATAAAGTGATTTAGGGTACTGGCATTATGAATGTAATAACTGGGTGATTGGAAACCAATGCACCATTAGCTTTTACCATACCTTTGAACAGACATGGAATATTGAAAAACCAATTCTACAAAGCAGGTAATCAAAACTTTATCACATAGCTGAGTTCCTAGTTTGCGTCAGACACTGTATTCATAAAAAACGCCGAAATGACTACAATTACTGATTACCCCAAACTTCAACGTGATTCCATAAATGCTATGAACTTACTGACCCCACTTAAGTTCTAAGTTCAAATCTTTTACAGCTAAACACCCTTTTACCAAGTACCCAAACTTAACCCGAAACGTTTCCCTCGTCAGTCGGACCAGGTGTACAAGTCGGTGTTCATCATCTTCTTCCAAGGCGAGCAGCTGAAGAGCCGCGTGAAGAAGATCTGCGAGGGGTTCCGCGCCACGCTGTACCCGTGCCCGGAGGCGCCCGCCGACCGCCGCGAGATGGCCATGGGCGTCATGACGCGGATCGAGGATCTTAACACGGTAACATTCTACTAAAAATTTGCTTTAACCTTTTGATAGGAAATTATTAAAGATGTGCAGTTCCATGTAAAATTGTGTAAAATATTGTACCCTTGTTCACATTTTGAAAATTATTAAATTATTACAAAAAGTTACTGGAATTAAATTTGCGCGATTGGTGATCGAAGGAACTTTTATTCCCTGACTTTCAGAGTTGGCTCAAGAATTATTGATTTCAATGTTGCGGTTATCTTTTTTGAGGGAGGATGCCTTTAGAATAGTTATACTGGATTCAAAGATCTGTAACTCTCTCTAATTAAACAATGAGAATTTCTATGGCCTGCGAGTGGGTTCGCGTTTACACATTATATTGCATCGTTTACCAAAAATTTTTGCGCGTGTATTTTTAAGTGGATATGTACACAAATACATAGAGTAATCAAGAAATTGTTTTATAAACACTTAAATTGTTGAAATATATTCCATACTTACCAACTTCCCATATCCCCCCAGGTGCTGGGCCAGACGCAGGACCACCGGCACCGCGTGCTGGTGGCGGCGGCCAAGAACGTGGTGGCGTGGAGCGTGAAGGTGCGCAAGATCAAGGCCATCTACCACACGCTCAACCTGTTCAACCTCGACGTCACGCAGAAGTGCCTCATCGCCGAGTGCTGGGTGCCCGCGCTCGACCTCGAGACCATCCAGCTGGCGCTGCGGCGAGGAACGGTGGGTCACACATATACATGAGCTTTTCATGGACAAAAACATTCTAATTAGGCGAGTCATTTTATTCAAAAGTTTCAGGGTCGAATTCGTCGAAATACGTTTAAGGATAATTAGGGGTTTTTCCATATTTAAAAAAGCCAGTGATGGTCATACACAGACTGATCGAAAATTCGCTATCACCAGCTTGAAACGGTTCGGATGCTCGAGCAATCTACGTATCTGTCCTCGTAGAAGACTAGTTTGCTGTACTTGCCTCATCACAGAATGCTGGTTCCCGCGCTCGATCTGAAGACCATTCAACTGACTTGAAGACGCGGGGCTAAAATATATTTATGGCTTTTTTGGATACAAAGAAAATAAATGTTTTTGATATTCAAAGCTGCAATACACAAATTAATCGAGTAGTCGCTGTCGACATCTTAAAAAGTTTATTTACTCTAATTATCCGTGTATGCATCTTAAAAGACTGAAGATTACTTCGTAATTAATTTTCACTTTCACTTTTAAAGAGAATCCATAAATACTTCTTTGGGATTCTTTTAGTTTTCTTTGCGTAAAAAAAGATTATGTATCAAATTATTTTTTTTCATCCAGGAGCGCAGCGGCAGCTCCGTGCCGCCGATCCTGAACCGCATGGAGGCGGCGCCGGACCCGCCCACGTACAACCGCACCAACAAGTTCACCAGCGCCTTCCAGAACCTCATCTACGCCTACGGGGTGGCCACCTACCGGGAGGTCAACCCGGGTCTGTACTTTATTTAGTATATATCGTTGTTAAATATACTTTTTACAATTTAATATGCATAAACATTTTGTATGTATGTCCACTACTCTGTTGCGTTTAGTGTAATGCTCGCAATTTCACTTGTGTCGGTGCTGACTGAAAATCAGTTTTGTGAGCTCTCAAAGCTCACAACGTTATGCTGAGTCAGCACCGTTTCGCTGTGCAGAGACCTTTCTATGTGAATGGTCAAATTATGTTGTTATTTAATAATAAATATTTTTATTTTCTATCTTTGCTTTTTAATACGTTATGTATTACATTGTTTTTTCTATTATTATTATATATTTTTTCATGTTTTTTTTCAATGTTGTTTGTCTCAATGCTTCTATTTTTCTTTTTATGTTTAACTGTATGTTTCTTGCTCATCTGTGCAGCGAATAAATGTCACTCTTTCTCTTTCTCACATACGTACATACTACTGTACTGGGCCCATAACCTAATGAAACGCGTCAGTTATTCAGTGCAGACTAACTTGATTTTCCAACCCTTACATTCAAATATTTCTAAATGCATTTAATCATCTTGTAACCAAAAGTCACTAGTAGGTACTTTTTTTGGTAAAATACAAAAATACTTACAGCTATAAATACAAAAAGGAGAAGCCAGAGTTTCTGTATAAGATGGCAGTATAAAGTATGGATGGGCCCAACCACCACTTAGAATACTCCAAATTATCTCTTGCTACCCCCACGAGAGGAAATGAATTGTGTTATTCTAAGTCGACACTACACAAACTGAACGTTATAAATACGATTATATTATAATCAAAACTGCCAATTTTAATGAGGAGTCACAGTTAGCGTAGTCACAGAAACTTTACAATACTTAGTGGATCAAATACAATAATGTATTAGGGCGTATACAGAAAGAAAGCTGGAAACTTATAAGCGCTTACCGGCGCTTGACAGCGCTGGTAACCCGCGCAGGAAAATATATGAACGCGCGCCGATAAGCACCGAACGGCGCCGACAAGTTCCGACAAGCTTCAACACGCGCTGGTCAGCGCTGGCCGCTGCCATTTAAAATTAATAAACATCTGGGACAACACGTGCAATTACAACAGGCATATTTATTTTGATGAATATTAAAACACCGAGTTACTATTTATTAAAATGGATAGTGACATTTTGATATCCTTAGTCTTCAGTAAGCAACCTGTGTGGGACAAAAGGGATAAAAGGCATTGTAATAGAAACGTGACTGACAAATGTTGGAAAGAAATAAGTGAGGCAATGAATGAAGATGGTAAGTATTAATTGATTTTATATTTGTTTCTCGACTTAAGTAAAGTTAATAAACAGTTAAGTTTTGTAAGTTCTTTATTTAAATAATATGTCTGAATAAAATGTTATTTAGGTGATGATGCCGTAGCTAGTTAAATAATTAATTGTTGTAAGTCAATGTATTGTGTAAAAAATAGTCAACGTAAATATTTCTTATATCCATTGCTTCATTTGTAGGGTGATTTGCTCTATTCCACCTTAAATGTGTTGTATTTACAAGAGTAAAATTTCGGTCAATACCTTCTTTATCGATTATAGTGTTGTGTAAAACACAAACACATTTAACAATTTTTTCTGCTAAATCAACATTACATTCAATGCATTTAGAAAGTAGTCGCCATTTTGAGTTCGCTATGCCGAACGCACACTCAACACATTTTCTGGCTCTCGATAGACGATTATTAAATGTTTTTTGGTCTGAAGACAAATCTCGGCCACCAAAAGGTTTTAATAAATATTTTAGCAATGGATATGCTTCATCGCCTATAAAAACATACGGTGCTTTCACGTTCGTTCCTGGAAAATATTCCGGTTCTGGAATATCCATCTCCCCGGTATTTAATTTTTTATATAGTTCGGAAGCCTTAAATGTTCCACCGTCGCTCTGTTTACCAAATCCACCAACTTCAACTATTGTAAATTTATAATTCGCGTCGGCGACTGCTTGCAGAATCATAGAAAAAAACTTTTTGTAATTGAAAAACATAGATCCTGACTGATCTGGACAGATTACACGAATATGCTTCCCGTCGATGGCCCCTAAAGCATTCGGAAAATCCCAAATATTCTTGAAGTCATTTGCTATTGAGTAGAAAGTTTCTTTTGTAGGTATAGGCATATGTTTTGGTTGTAATTCATCCCATAATATACTGACTGTTTCTTCAATTATCGCCTTTACTGTAGAAATCCCCATTCTAAATTCAGATGCCAAATGCGCAAATGATGCACCAGTTGCAAGATAGCTGAAATAAAAATAAAATATTTTATGTTTCAGAGAACAAAGTCAGGAAGAAATGGAAATATTTGAGGGACCAATTTGCAATCGAACATGGAAAAATTCCAGTTCCACGTTCTGGGGATGGAGCATCTACTTCCTATGAACCAAAATGGCCATATTACAAATCCCTGCTGTTTTTGAAAGATATCGTTAAGGCAAGAAAATCTTCGGGAAATCTGACCAAATCGAAACGTCAATTATCAGTAGAATCTGAGCCACAAACCAGTGATTTTAATTATGTCCAAGGTGATTCTAATCTCGAGCAAGACAATCTCGATCTAGACAATCTCGATCAAGACGATTCAAATCTAAATCAAGCCAGCCCAAGTAACGTCTCAGAGAGGTCAGCAAGCACCAAATCATCGAAAGAGAGCTCAGTACCACGCAAAAAAAAAACCAACACATTCCATCAAAATATGTTAGACATAGAGAAGCAAAAATTGGAGTATTTGAAAAACAAAAGAAGTCAGTATGAAGATGATGATAATTTATTTTTCCTAAAGAGTCTCCTACCTCATATTCGTAAGATACCTCAAGAACGACTGCTGTCATTTCGTAATGATATTCAAAAAACAGTAAATGATTATGCATATCAGTCAAATTTTTCATCACACTCATCTCTCTCTAGGTACTCACCGTATACGCCATCACCACCACCATTTACACATCAATCACCAGATACAGACACCACTCAATTGATATCAGCAACACTCCAGTCACCACCAATCACACATCAATCACCAGATACACACACCACTCAATTGATATCAGCAACACTCCAGTCACCACCAATCACACATCAATCACCAGATACACACACCACCCAGTCAATCACAAATCAATCATCAGATCTAAACAATTATTTTCATTCTTTTTCTAAGAGCATTTCAGAATACCCTTATGAGGATCATAATTAAGTACACCTTTTTATAAAAATGTGAATCAGAAATAAAAATATATTACCCTAAAACGGTTTGTTTTTTATATTTTTGTTATTGAGATCAGTTAGGCTGATATCAATTAAATATTCATTTTTACTTATCGTCAGTCAACTTAAAGGTCAGAAGTTATTCTATAAATAAATATATTTTAATATTTTTAAAAATCTACCTAATATATAAATAACTTTATCTTTGAATAGCTGTTCCCCGCGACATATACTGTCGCGGACATTTTTTAGATCGTTTAAAGAGGAATAATTCTTCATACATACTTTTTGGGTAACTCCAACCGTTTACGCAGCGCACACAACGGAAGCCTGCAAATATAAATAATTTTCCCCGTTTTCGAAACATTTTTCGCAAATACTTTGCTCCTATTAGTCGCAGCGTGATGATATATAGCCTAAAGCCTTACTCAATAAATGGACTATCCAACGAAAAAAGAATTATTCAATTTGATTTTGTGGTTCCTGAGATCCTAGCGTTCAAACAAACAAACTCTTCAGCTTTATAATATTAGTATAGATAAATAAGCTATAAATATACTTACCGAATGGTGACAACAAGTCTTTCTTCTGGAAGGATTGGTTGTTTATGCCAATTACACCAATTTTTCATCAAATGGTTTTTCACTAAATCCAAAATGTAATCGAATGTTTCTTGAGTCATTCTTGTATATTTATAAAATCTTTCATCATCAAATTTCAATTTATTTACAAATAAATGATGGTACTCTCCGAAATGTTTCCTTTCTCTATTAATGGGATGTATAGCTTCTTTTCGCATTTTTAAATACACATTTTCTAACAAAACCAAATCATCGTCCGATGAGTCCGACATTTTGCTTGGTCTGCTTCAACCTGCTTCCTTTCTGTAGAACGAACCAGCACTATCAAGCGCCGGTAAGCGCTTATAAGTTTCCAGCTTTCTTTCTGTATACGCCCTTAATTTATATCCCTATATATAACAACACTGCATTATACATTAATTACTACAATTCACACTTAATCGATGATGTTTAGAAGAATCGTTTATATTTCATTCAATCACATTACCAAAAACCTTAAATTTTAGAAGTAGAATTTCCTGCTATTCACTTATCAAATACCACAAAACTAATGGAAATATGCCGTGTAGTGTCGGCTTAGAATATCACTCCTTCCGGTGGGTGTACGTGAGAGGCGACTAACGATATTGGGGCTTTTAAAGGATTTTTAGGCGATACGGTTGAAGATCCATCACGAACAACCTTTATATTACCATCTTTTCCCCACTGAAATTTCCGAAAGTGGCTGAGGAATTTTTAATTCCTTAGCTATGGCTACCCCTTCTAGGGATCTATAGCCGTGAGTATATGTATGTGTATGTAATGGAAATAATTTTGATTGCAGCCCCATACACGATAATCACGTTCCCGTTCTTATTCGCGGTGATGTTCGGCGACGTGGGCCACGGCCTCATCATGGCCGCGTTCGGCTTCTGGATGTGCTACAAGGAGAAACCGCTGCAGGCCAAGAAGATTGACAGCGAGGTGAGGAAACATTATTTAAATTTGAATGTTTTTCTTTCCTTTATTTATTAGTAATAATCCCCATATGAGGTTTTCATGAACAAAAACATTCAAATTATGTGATAGTTAGGCGTTCTCAACATTTGCATTCTATCTGAAAAGGTAGACAAGTGCCCTTCCGAATTTGTAAAAATTCGGAGGTAGGAAACGCAAACACTACTTAAAAGTGTAAAACAAACAAAGGATAGAAGAATTTCGCGCTTGCAGCCATTGACACGGTAGCTCAATTGGCAGAGCGACGGGGGCGTATACCCGAGGTCGCGGGTTCGATTCCCGCCTGTGTCGAAATTTTTCTTTCCTTTATTTATTCTTTATTCATAAGTGACATGATTTTTATCACATTAAAAACAAATTTTATCAATTTAATTTTTAAATACTTGTATGACTCCAAAATCTTGAAAATTCCTTATTCTTTTTTTCACATCATTAATTAGGAGGTCTATTCCTCAAATCGACAACAATAATTTCATCTGTATCTCTTCTAACCCGATTTATATCTATTTTTATCTCGTTTGTAAGAAACGAGGAATCGGATTTTGCCAAACGA
Source organism: Bedellia somnulentella (assembly GCA_963576735.1). Taxonomy (NCBI): domain Eukaryota; kingdom Metazoa; phylum Arthropoda; class Insecta; order Lepidoptera; family Bedelliidae; genus Bedellia; species Bedellia somnulentella. The sequence continues at coordinate 164,633 of OY755177.1, forward strand.
TCATACATTATGATATTCGACAAACTCAACGATAATTTCGTAGTTTTCGTTAGTTTAACGACTCGGTCAAAATCGCTTTAAAGAGTAAACCTCCATAATCACACTACAACATATTCTGTAACTACATATTATTTCTAATAAATAAAAATAAATAAAGGAAAGAAAAATTTCGACACAGGCGGGAATCGAACCCGCGACCTCGGGTATACGCCCCCGTCGCTCTGCCAATTGAGCTACCGTGTCAATGGCTGCCAGCGCCAAATTCTTCTATCCTTTGTTTGTTTTACACTTTTAAGTAGTGTTTACGTTACCCACCTCCGAATTTTTACAAATTTGGAAGGCCACTTGTTTACCTTTTCAGATAGAATGCAAATGTTCAGAACGCTTAACTATCACAGAATAAAAAAAAATCTATCCTTTATTTATTCTTTATTTATTAGTAATAATTCACACATGAGGTTTTCATGAACAAAAAACATTCAAATTATACATATTATTTGTCGTTCCCCAGATCTGGAACATCTTCTTCGGCGGGCGCTACATCATCCTGCTGATGGGGCTGTTCTCCATGTACACGGGGCTGATCTACAACGACGTGTTCTCCAAGAGCTTCAACGTGTTCGGCTCGTCCTGGTCCACCACGTACAACGCCAGCACGCTGCAGGAGAACGGGCTGCTCACTCTGAACCCGGACTCGGAAGACTACTCGCAGACTCCTTATCCGTTTGGGATTGACCCCGTTTGGCAGGTTGGTGTTCTGAGCTTATTTTCATTGAAATAGAAGTTTGTTTTGGTGTCGTTTATTAAAGCATAACATATTTAGGGTGGTGCTGTGTAACACTAGTTGGCTTAGAATAGAACTACTACATTTTTTCCCGTGTGTTACTTATGGAACTATGCAAGTGGCAGTTAAGCGATGTGGCTGGAAATACAGTACCAACAATATTTTACTTTTATTAACTTGCAAAAGTGACTAAAGAATTCAATAAGTTTCTTGAAAAAATTATCACAGCAAAGCATGCATGTGAGACTTTTCATGTGTGTCTATACATGATGCTGACGATGGTATTCTGATCATACTTTATCTAATTTTATGTATGTACATATTTATGTAAGATATAAATTGTGTTGTAGCTCGCGGACGCCAACAAGATAATCTTCATGAACGCGTTCAAGATGAAGGTGTCCATCATCCTCGGCGTGTTCCAGATGCTGTTCGGGATCTCGCTCTCGCTGTGGAACCATCTGTGAGTTCATCATCATCATTTAGTGTGTTGCCAGCTAACATATCCTCTTTTACTACGGCAAACACATACTAGTACAAGGCAAAACGGCTTGTTAGAGAGATCAATCTGAACCACTTTTACTATGGCACCAACTTGTTTGGAACCACTTTATTTGTTTCTTCTTCATACAAATCAGTTCTCATTATAAAATGTACGTAATATATGTAGAAAGTAAAGTATCAGAAAAGTAAAGTTACTCTGATCCAGTTGCCGTTTTGACTTGTTATTCTCCTTTTGTTAGAATTTGCTTTGAAAGCTTTGAAAATTAAACACTTTAATACCGCGATGTGTCAACCAGTTGAAACCTGGCAGACGTTTTTCATACTACACTGCCTTGAGAAGTGAGACATTCTGTAGAAATTTTACAACGTAAAGATACGTCTCGTCTCTGTTTTACCTATCTGCAACACCAGCATTCAAACAATATGATGTCGTTTTACGAAATAAATATTATTTTATAGTATACGAAACATAAAGACTTTAATTTAAATCTTTTTGTTCATGAAAACCTCATGTGGGGATTATTACTAATAAATAAAGAATAAATAAAGGAAAGAAAAACTTCGACACAGGCGGGAAACAAACCCGCGACCTCGAGTATACGCCCCCGTCGCTCTGCCAGTCGAAGTTTTTCTTTCCTTTATTTATAAAGACTTGAACTAAAGACTTCTTAAATTTTTTGGTGTCGTTTGCAATCTCTGACAATAAAAAGTACATTCGTTTGCAGCTACTTCAAGCGCCGTATCAGCGTGTACGTGGAGTTCGTGCCGCAAATGGTGTTCATGACGCTGCTGTTCTTTTACATGGTGCTGCTCATGTTCATCAAGTGGACCTCCTACGGACCCACGCCCGGACACTTCGGGGACCCCGGTACGCCCACACATCACACACACACACACATCTTCATCACACATACATACATATACTCACGGCTATAATTCCCTTGAAGGGGTAGCCAGAGCTTGGGAATAAGAAATTCCTCAGCCACTTTTGGAAGTTGCGTGGGGAAAAAGTTGGTGAAATAATGGTAGTTGGTGATGGGTCTCCAACCGCATCGCCCAAAAATCCCTTAAAAACCCCAATACCGTTAGTCGCCTCTTACGTACACCCACCAGAAGAAATGGGGTAGTGCTATTCTAAGCCGACACTACACAGCTACTACTGGCTACTAGCTTCATCACACATCTTGGTAAAAATAAACAAATACGCATTTTACTTATTTGTCATTGCAGCATTGATGATGTATTGGCCATTTTGACCGTGAGTTAAAAAGTGAGTGAGAGTAAGAGACGACTAAGAGTATTGAGGTATTTGAAACGATTTAAATCTTATCCTTACTCTACTTCCAAAAGTGGTTAAAGAATTTCTAGTTCTTTAACTCTGGCTACCCCTTCCAGAGATTTATAGCCGTGTAATAAGTAAATCAAAATAATTTGTAATTTTGATGTCTCTGCCACAGGTTCGACTTATTATGGTATCAATCTCCACCTATGTGTAAAATAACTTTGTCCAAATGTAGCACTACAAAACCGTTAATTCTTTAGTGCTCTAGCTTTGATTGTATTGGGTTATTACTAATAAATAAAGGAAAGAAAAATTTCGACACGGGCGGGAATCAAACCCGCGACCTCGGGTATACGCCCCCGTCGCTCTGCCAATTGAGACACCGTGTCAATGGCTGCCAGCGCGAAATTCTTCTATCCTTTATTTCTTTTACACGTTTTAGTAGTGTTTGCGTTCCTACCTCCGAATTTTTTACTATATCGGAAGGCCACTTGTCTATCTCTTCAGATAGAATGCAAATGTTGAAAGGATAGAACGATTTCGCGCTGTTAGCCATTGACACGGTAGCTCAATTGGCAAGAGCGACGGGGGCGTATACCCGAGGTCGCGGGTTCGATTCCCGCCTGTGTCGAATTTTTTCTTTCCTTTATTTATTCTTTATTTATTAGTATAATGAGGTTTGCATGAACAAAAAAAATTAAATGTATTGGGTTATGTATTAGGTTTTAATAGCAAATGGTATTATTTCCGCAGCCGTGGTAAAGACGTCGGGCTACTGCGCGCCGTCCATCCTCATCACGTTCATCAACATGGTGCTGTTCAAGAGCGACGACCAGAAACGGCCCGAGTGCGACGACGTCATGTTCGCCGGACAACTCGGATTTCAGAAGGTAAACTATTACATACGTACATATACTCACGGCTATAAATCCCTAGAAGGGGTAGCCAGACCTAAGGAATTATAAACTCCTCAGCCACTTTTGGAAGTTGAGTGGGGAAAAGATTGTTAAATAAAGGATTTTGGTGATGGGTCTCCAGCCGCATCGCCCAAAAATCCAATAAAAAGCCCCAATACCGTTAGTCGCCTCTTAAGACACCCGTGGGTCGAAAGGGGTAGCGACATTCTAAGCCGGCACTACACGGTATTATAAAATATAAAGCCTCGCAGCCCATATATGTCCCCACTAAGGGGCTCGAGCCTACACAGGGCGATTTGGCCATAGTCCACTACGCTGGCCAATCGCGGGTTGGCAGACTAACGACTACTACCGTGAGAGTAGCCGGGACCGACGGCTTAACGTGCCCTCCGAAGCACGGGATTATCTTAATTTTCGGATAATCAGGTGATTCAAGCCTGCAATATCCTTCCAGACTAGGCTAAATCTTACAAATTAAATTTGTAAGGTCACCACCCCCGGGGATCGAACCCGAGACCTCCGTACTTCAAACCAAGCGCTTAACAGCGAGACCACGGTATATGAATGAAACATTACAAATAAAATAAAATAAAATAAATAGCCTTACAAAACTCAAACGCTCAGGCCGTACATCCCTGAAAAGGTGGCAAAAACACTAACTCTTCGGAACATCGCATGACATTTTGTTATTTAATTCGGTTTATTTATAAATGTTTCTCCTTTTTTTGTTGTGCAATAAAGAGTTTTTATTCTATTGTCTCCTGTTATTCGGAGTACCCATATTTTGTGTGACAGTGTACCCGCATGATAGAACACTGTTATATAACTAAGTAAGACTCAGCCATATGGGTTTCCTCAAAAAGTTTTCACTCACCGTTAACAACCATAATAAATTAACCACACTTATGACTTTAGGAAAGACACATTGTTGTAGGCCCGACCCAGGGTTCGAACACACACCTGTATTTATGCTTGAGGGGCGGTTATTGTCACCACTGAGCTATCATAATGGTTACTTTGTTTCGTGAAAAACACAAATAACTATAATAAAAAGTGGCTTAAAATGGAAAAAAAAAACATTTGTTCCCCAAGCCACTTTCTCGATTTCTGACTTGAGTATTCAAGCTGAGAACGACTTAAGTATCGTTTTGTCTCATTCAGTTGTTAAGATTTTAATGCGACAGAACCATACTGAAGTTGTTCTCAGCTGGAATACTCAATTCAGAAATCGGTCGTAAGTGTTGGTCGATGCCGTTTGAGACTATCCTTGCAAAAGTAGCTGCGGATATTGATTATCTTCTATCTTTACTTATAATAAATCTGTAGAGAGGTCAATTGGCCTAGACCTCGCTTTTATAACATACCCTTTTTATATTATAAATCGATAAAGGACATCAAACTAAACAACTTTGCCCATGGAATGCCTATCTAAAATATTGTAATTTTCAAAAAATAATAATAATAAAAAATTGTCGTACCTAGTTCAAACTGAGAATGTATAGAATGAGATTCCTTGCTTCAGTGAAAATAAGAAATTAAAAAAAAACATTTGATGTATGCTTTTCGCTCTGTAAACTAAAATATAACTTCTTTCGGTATTTTCCAGTTGTATTGATCGTCGTTGAAAAATAATATCATGAAAATAAACCGGTAAGCGAGCGATTGAACTGGAAAATACAGAAAGAAGTTATGTTTTTGTTTACAGAGCAAAAAGCATAGAGATCAGATGTTTTTTTTTAATTTCTTATTTTCACTGAAGCAAGGAATCTCATTCTATACATTCTCAGTTTGAACTAGGTACGACAATTTTTAATTATTATTATTTTTTTGAAAATTACAATATTTTAGATAGGCATTCCATAGGCAAAGTTGTTAAGTTTGATGTCCTTTATCGATTTATAATACAAAAAGGGTATGTTAAAAAAGCGAGGTCTAGGCCAATTCTGTACATGAAATACATTTTCAAAATAACTATCAGGGGGTGATTAGTGATCGATACTGATGCTAAAAATGCATTCAGTAAAAATTTTGTGTGTCTGTATGTCTGTCTGTCTGTCGGTTTGTATGTTCCTTATGGAAACAAAAACTACTACACGGATTTTTACGAAACTTGGCACAATTATTCTTCATACTCCTGGGCAGGTTATAGTATACTTTTCAGCAGAGTAGTGAAGGGGAATTTTGTGAAATTTTGGGAAAACGGGAGAAGTTACTCCGTTTTTTAAGCTTCCGTCGCGTGTGCAGCCTTAATGGTTAAACTTACATAGAAATCATGTATAATGGAAATATTCTTCATAAAATTGTCTAAAAAATTTCCCATATCAGTATATGTCTACCTTTTATGGTTGACTCACAATAACACATGTAACTCCTGATAGCTTAGCAGTTCAGAGCATTCTGATTATATTTGTTTACGTTTATAATACTCTCATTCATCCCTAATTTAAAAAAGGTATCATTATGACCTATTCAATAAAAAAAGAATCATAGAAATTGGTAGAGAAACATTGAAATTATACATAAAATAAGCCATCGCGCCCGTGACCAGAACCAAATCGTTACTAATTTACATATTACATACTAGATGGCGCCAGTAATTGCATCCTACATCACGTAATGATTTCTTTTTTAGATTGTTATAAAATACTTCATAGCGTTTTATTCAAAAATTTGCTAATAAACGGAAATACTGAACCGTTCATAAAAGCGCATTCAAAATCACCAAACTACACTGCTCAGGGAGTGCTAGAAATTTAATAAATTGAAAACATTGCGCTAATTTTCACAATGCTTGAGCAGTGACTGAAGAAAGAAACCTAAGATATTAAAAAAACAACGCTACCCGCGCGAAGCTGGGCCGATCTACTAGTTAAAAATAAATGTGTATGTTTTATTAAGTAAACCTTTCTTAAGTTCTTTCAAGTAAATATTAAGCATGTTTGACTTGGCAGGAGCTGAATACGAAAAGTGTGAACGATATAAGTAATATAACATAAACATATAAACATAAACGTTCACGCCGCATATCCCCGAAAGGGTTGGCAGAGATACTAATACTTCTGAACATCATGTGACTGTCACCTGGTGTTCAGAGTACCCACGTTTTGCATGGACAGTGTACTCACGTGATAGGGGGCAGGCCTATCGCCGTATTGTACGAATCACTGTCACATGACTAAGTACAACTCAGCCATGTGGGTTTCCTCACGATGTTTTCCCTCAGCGTTAACAACTGATGACAAATTGGTGTAGACCCGACCCGGGATTTGAACACTAGTCGCTTGGACGTTAACCGGTGTTCTACCAATTGAGCTATCAAGTCGTTACCGATATAAGTAAGTGAAAGTAAAAACAAATAGAGAGAGTATCATCTACTGATACCTCTCGGTGTGAGAATCCGAGGTGTAAGCACACAACTTGTTTATCTTGACGGTATAAGTTGTATGTAATAATTTTACTAGATTAATTTCGTTAAGCAAAATAAAAACTTAATTACAAATATAATCCTTACAATAAACATTTCAAAATTGTATAATTTGAATGTATTTGTTCATGAATACCTCATGTGGGGATTATTACTAATAAATAAAGGAAAGAAAAATTTCGACCCAGGCGGGAATCGAACCCGCGACCTCGGGTATACGCCCCCGTCGTTCTGCCAATTGACCTACCGTGTCAATGGTTGCCAGCGCGAAATTCTTCTATCCTTTTTTGCTTTTTACACTTTTACGAGTGTTTGCGTTCCCAACCTCCGAATTTTGTACAAATTGGGAAGGCCACTTGTCTACCTTTTCAGATAGAATGCAAATGTTGAGAACGCCTAACTATCACAGAATTTAAATGTTTTTATTTGTTTGTTTGACGGGGGCGTATACCCGAGGTCACGGGTTCGATTCCCGCCTGTGTCAAAATTTTTCTTTCCTTTATTTATTCTTTATTTATTTCAAAATTGTAACCAATCGGGCAATGCAGTGAAGCTGTAATAACAATGTGTGTTGCGTTGCAGTTGTTCGTGATCGTGGCGCTGCTGTGCGTGCCCGTCATGCTGTTCGGGAAGCCGTACTTCATGATGCAGGAACAGAAGAAACGCGCGGTGAGCTTCATCATACACATACACATACATACATACATGTACTCACGGCTATAAATCCCTAGAAGGGGTAGCCAGAGCTAAGGAATTAAAAATTCCTCAGCCACTTTTGGAAAGGTGAGTGGGCAAAATATGGTAAAATAAAGGTTGTTGGTGATGGGTCTCCAACCGCATCGCCCAATAATCCCTCAAAAGCCCCAATACCGTTAGTCGCCTCTTACGTACACCCACCGGAAGAAATGGGGTAGTGCTATTCTAAGCCGACATTACACATATCATTTTGTGGAAGGGTAGACAGAGTCGGCAGATAAACCACTGTACTTTTTAAATATTGAATAATATATGATTTGCTTTGGATAACTTTTGCTAGATGTTGTATATTAATCATGACCAACCCATTGTTTATGTTACCACCTTTCTCAATTCAACTTCAAAAGTGATTGATATATTATTAATTTAAAGTTTTGGCTACCCTTTTATGGGATTTATAGTTGTGTGTATATTCTGTTTTATATAAATGATATGTATTTTTATTATCAGTTTTAATTAGCAACCGTGATAGCCCAGTGGGTAGAACACTCGGTTATCGTGCAAACGACTAGTGTTCAAATCCTGGGTCGGGCCTACACCAATTTGTCTTATCTAAAGTCATATGTGTGGTTAATTTATCATGGTTGTTAACGGTGAGGGAAAACATCGTGAGAAAACCCACATGGCTGAATTGTACTTAGTCATGTGACAGTGTATTCGTACAAAACGGCGATAGGCCTGCCCCCTATCACGTGAGTACACTGTCTAGCAAAACGTGGGTACCTTCTCTGGACACTAGATGGCGCTTGCCATGTGAGTTCAGAAGTATTGGTACCTCTGCCAACCCCTTCGGGGATAAACGGCGTGAACGTTTATGTTTATGTTTTAATTAGGTTTATTTCAGACAATATTATTTTGAACTATTTCACATATTTATATAGGCTTTAAAAATCTGTACATTCTTTCAAGTTCACGCCCATCTAGATTGAAGCAGAAACGTGAAATCAATTTATCGATAGGATTAGGTTACTCATAAATAAAAGATGGTATTAAAGGAAAGAAAAATTTCGACACTGGCGGGGTTCGAACCCGCGACCTTCGGGTATACGCCCCCGTCGCTCTGCCAACTGAGCTACAGTGTCAGTTGGCATCCAGCGCGAAATTTCTCTATCCTTTGTTTCTTTTTTACACGTTCAAGTAGTGTTTGCGTTTCCTACCTCCGAATTTTTTTTTAACTAATTCGGACGGCCACTTGTCTACCTTTTCAGATAGAATGCAAATGTTGGAAACGCCTAACTATCACATAATTTAATGTTTTTTGACATGAATTCCTCATGTGGGGATTATTACTCATAAATAAAAGATGGTATTAAAGGAAAGAAAAATTTCGACACTGGCGGGGTTCGAACCCGCGACCTTCGGGTATACGCCCCCGTCGCTCTGCCAACTGAGCTACAGTGTCAGTTGGCATCCAGCGCGAAATTTCTCTATCCTTTGTTTCTTTTTTACACGTTCAAGTAGTGTTTGCGTTTCCTACCTCCGAATTTTTTTTAACTAATTCGGACTTTTATTTATGAGTAATAATCCCCACATGAGGAATTCATGTCAAAAAACATTAAATTAGGATTAGGTTAGTTTTATCGTTTAAAAGCACATTGGACCGTACTTGTGTAAGGGCCAGTTTCACCACTTACACATAAAGTTTCAGATAGTTATCTGACACATCACGTTATCTGATAGATAAAAGTGGCTGATATATTTTGTAGGTTTCACCGTCTATCTATTTGATAAATTACCCGTTAGTTAAATTCACCTGCCAGATAACAATAAACAAGACGGCAACGTCGCTTTTATGCGTTTAGTTTTAATATTTGTGAATTAAGTCTTATTAAAAACATTTTGAATTGTCATAAAACCAACAGTTTTATTAAAAATACAATCAGAAACAATGTTTTTTATTTAGAAAAATGCTTTCAAATGTTTGTTACCGTGTATATGTCACACAATTATGAATTATGATTTAAGAGCTTTCGTGAGAAATGGAATCTCAAAACGCAACGCAGATGCTGTTGGACAACCGAGTGAAGTGTTTGTTTATTCAACATTGTTTTGCTTTTTTGCTGTGTTGAGTTTCGTTTTTCTAAATCACTATGGAAAAAAACGTGAAAGGAATGTTAATTTCACTCAGGAAGAAACGGTCTTGTTTGTGTCGCTTGCAGAGGCCAAAAAATATATATTAAAAATTATTCCAAAAATTCCAATAGGTCCATATTAGAGCACTTCTTATTACAATTTGAACATTGGTAAAGCAGTTTCATAATTTACCGTCTACAAGTGGCGGTAAATTATGAAAAAATTGTGAAAAAAGTTTCTTATCTGCCGGATAAGAATTTAACAGCCGCTTGATGTGACTGATAAGATACCAAGGAGTTTATCTGCAAGATATTACTATCTGAGACCTGTGAAACCGAAACTTGTTGTTTACACGGCAGATAAGTGCCGAATAGACTATCAGAGAGTTTATCTGTGAGTGGTGAAACTAGCCCTAAGTAAAATAAATAAATATATGTGTTCCAGCTGCTGGCGCAATCTCAGCCCGCGCAGCCGGAGGGCGAGACGGCGGTGGCGGCGCACGCGGAGGAGGACATCACGGAGGTGTTCATACACCAGGTAACTACCATTCTATTTATTTATTTAGGGGAAAATTACTATTGGATGCAAATGAGTCCTAAAATGCCTTGCCCTGTCTGTCTGTCGCCTATAGAAGCGATATCTAGAAACTTATAATTTTTACCAATTACGTATTTTTTTTTGTCGCAACATCGGCTTGCTAACTGAGACAATAGCCTGCTTTGTTATAAACTGCGTGACTACGCAAACTAGCACAGCCGGAATCAAATGCTATAAATGAGAATATAAACCAATTTATAGACTACCTTTATTATAATGACCTGTTTGAACTAAAAATGTTGTTAATCATGATAATTTTGTTACTGAATAAGAATGATTATTACTAGATGGACGTTAAACGCTCTTTACCTAACAAATCTGCTAATAGTAGTGGACCTAGTAGTAATCGATTAGTCCCAGCCTAACTCAGACTAGCAAGCGATTCGCTTATCCAGCTATCTCTTGAAGCGATTTAATGGGTGTGTGTGTGGAAACAGCTAAAATATACTGACGAATACACCCTGCTATGTATTCACTTATAATTTGTATTTATGCTTAGCTCGAAAAACATTTACATACCGCGATGTAGGATATGAGTGAGACGCTGCTATGTGCGAGTGAGTCCGCAGTAGTGTGCGTTCTAACAGTACTCCCACAGGTGTGTAGTTATTCTCGTAATTAGAATGTTTTTGTTCATGATATCCTCATGTGGTTATCATTTCTAATAATAAATTCGAGGGATAATGGGAGGTCGTGGGTTCGATCCCCGCTGATGTCGAAATTTTTGTTTCCTTTATTTATTAACTAGCTTTTTGCCCGCGACTACGTCCGCGTGGACTACATTTTTTGCATCCAGTTTAGATCCAAAATACCAAAACACTATCTAACTACACTAAGTTCTGTTTTTTTGTATTTATATTCCCGCGGGCGTTGTAATAGATATAAAGAACATTGAGACTTTTTAAGTGATTATTGGGCGATGCAGTTGGACGGTTGGACGGACCCCATTCAACTTCCAAAAGTGGATAAAGAATTACTATCTCTAGAGCTGTGGCTACCCTTTTTTGGGATTTATGGCCGTTAGTATATTCTCATGATTGATTGATGGATGAATTTCATACATTCCTTTTTGTAGCTTTTATATCAGTCAATCGCATCAAGATTCAAATTTCTAGATACATTGTATTTATGATCAAAAATCTGTATAATATATTTCAATCTCTTAGGGGATGAGTTCCAAAAAACCTTTTTAATTGTTCATAAGAAACATGAAACAAACCATTTTGTAACCAAGTTTCTATGTTCAAAAATGAAAATATCTTGAGTAAATAAGGATAGCAGTTTGGCGACCCGGTGCTGCCCCCTACACTGACTGTTGGTGATGTGTGAGAGATTGCAATCATCGGTCAACAGATGGCGTTACTGTACTGAATTAACATTGAGATTTATACTATTATAATAATAATAATAATAATAATTCTTTAATCAGATTAAAATTGATACATAGTTTACAAGAGTCAGCTGGTCCCAAACTAGGCTCATCGCCTGTATCTCGGGATACAGCTTATTGTTCCTACAATATATTGTTAAGAAAAACGAAAAAGACACATTACAATTATTAACATTGCAAAAATAATTAAAATAATTAATTGCATAGACTTAACTATTCAATACCTAAAAATACAAAAAGCTATGACATTAAAAACTAATAATTATGAATTATAGTTAATCATTTAAACATAATAAAAATACCTTGATACTCAGTTAGTAATTTCGTAAGTTAAATGAAGATTAAAGTATTAAAGTATGTTCCTTTCTGCGTGTATATGTGTGTGCGTGAGTGTGTGTCAGCAGAAAGGGTGAGTAATGTATATTTTAGTGTAATAGTAAATATATAATGTAGTTTTATTTGTTATTATTATGCATAATTTATCTCTTAATAAGTTAAACTAAACTAGTGTTCTTAGTAGATATTCCGTTTCATCATAGTTGATGTTATGTAGCCAATCAAACAAGGTTTTTTTGCATTCATAAACATTCATGGAATAAATACCTATTTGTTTGTTTATTTTGTTATATATAAAAGGTCCAAGAAAACAAAAGTATCTATGCGTAAAGGCATGTTTAAATCTACAATTATTGCTAATGACATCCTTGCAGCGCCTTTGTAGTATAATGTCGGGATCAAAATTGGTAGAAGAATGTTGCTTGAGTACAACACTATAAATAAACAACTGTCGCACTGTTAGAACGCTGCATTCATTATAAAGCTTTTGGGTAGGATACCATTTAGGGTGAAAATTCATAATTTTAAGAATAGCTCTTTGGGATCTTTCTATAGAAATCAAAGTGCTTGTTGGTACCCCACCCCAACTACCCTTTTACAAACTATGCATTCTGAGGCTTAAACAGAATATTAATTTATGCGTAAGTAAAACATAATATATCTATGAGAATATTAGTTAAAAATAGTTAAAAAACAAAAATTATAAACATATTCTCAAACCTACCAAATGAATACGCAAAATTCATACAATATACCTACTTTCAATTATCTTTATTCATCCATATTCGCATAGTTGAATGTGAAAAAGAAGGATTAGTGCATCCTATTATTCTAACCTAACACAAAAGCAAAAAAGTCTCAAAAAGACTTTAATCACCCGGGATTCGAACCTGGGTCGTCCGTTAGTTTAGTTTTAATCAATCGGTATACAGCTACGCCACAAAAACATTAGTAATGATGTCAAATTTGTGATATGGTATATATCTAGTAGCCATACTATTGACAAACAATTAAATACATACATACATATACTCACGGCTATAAATCCCTAGAAGGGGTAGCCAGAGCTAAGGAACTTAAAGTTCCTCAGCCACTTTTGGAAGTTGCGTCGGGAAAAGATAGTGAAATAAAGGTTGTTGGTGATGGGTCTCCAACCACATCGCCCAAAAATCCCTTAAAAGCCCCAATACCGTTAGTCGCCTCTTACGTACACCCACTGGAAGAAATGGGGTAGTGTTATTCTAAGCCGACACTACACAGCAATTCATTAAATGGACATTTATTTTGATGATGAAAATGGATAAAACCCTTATTTTTTTCAAAAACACTATTAATGAAGAGTCTGATAAAGTCGGTCGATGAAAAAATTAATCGTGTAAATATGGGGAGCAATAAGTTGATGATGTGAAAGAGATTGCAATCATCGGCCAATAGATGGCGGTACTGTACTGAATTAACATTGAGATATTTACTATTATTTACAAACTATGCATTCTGAGGCTTAAACAGAATATTAATTTATGCGTAAGTAAAGTATAATATATACATACATACATACATATACTCACGGCTGTAATTCCCTAGAAGGGGTAGCCAGAGCCAAGGAATTATGAATTCCTCAGCCACTTTTGGAAGTTGTGGGGGGAAAAGATAGTAAAATAAAGGTTTATAATATATCTATGAGAATATTAGTTAAAAATAGTTAAATAAACAAAAGTTATAAACATATTCTCAAACCTACCAAATGAATATGCAAAATTCATACAATATGCTTTCAATTATCTTTATTCATACATATTCGCATAGTTGAATGTGAAAAAGAAGGATTAGTGCATCCTATTATTCTAACCTAACACAAAAGCAAAAAAAATACGCAATAAGACTTTGCCCACCCGGGACACGAACCTGGGTCTTTCGTACTTAGTGTTTACCAAACGGTATACCGCTCCGCCACGCAGACATTTGTGTAAGTCTCAAATTTGTGTTATCCTATATATCTAGTAGTCATACTATTGACAAACAATTAAATAGACAATTATTTTGATGAAAATGGATGAAACCCTTATTTTTTCCAAAAAGACTATTAATGAAGAGTCCGATGAAGTCGGTCAATGAAAAAATTAATTGTGTAAATATGGGGAACCATATAAAAGTCATGTATTTTTATGCTCCTGTGGGAACCCTTGCGAAATCCGGGATAAATTATATCCTATATGTTGGCCAGGTGTATAACCTACATTCATGCCAAATTTGATCAAGATCAGTCCGGTAGAATTAACGTGATGAACGGACATACAGACAGACAGTCATTTTTTTCAAAAATAGCAAATTTGGTTTTAGTATCGAAAATGAAACATATTCCACCGGTTTTTATTTTTTTTTCTTCAATGTACAGTTTTGACCTCGTTACAGTCTTATTATAGTATAGATAGATTATTGCCGTTATGGTTACATGAATGGTGTGTCCGCAGGCGATCCACACGATCGAGTTCGTGCTGGGCTCCATCTCGCACACGGCGTCCTACCTGCGGCTGTGGGCGCTGTCGCTGGCGCATGCGCAGCTGTCGGAGGTGGCCTGGAACATGCTGCTCAGGAAAGGTACCCAAACAACTAATATCCTACTAATATATATACCTGCGGCTGTGGGCGCTGTCGCTGGCGCATGCGCAGCTGTCGGAGGTGGCCTGGAACATGCTGCTCAGGAAAGGTACCCAAACAACTAATATCCTACTAATATATATACCTGCGGCTGTGGGCGCTGTCGCTGGCGCATGCGCAGCTGTCGGAGGTGGCCTGGAACATGCTGCTCAGGAAAGGTACCCAAACAACTAATATCCTACTAATATATATACCTGCGGCTGTGGGCGCTGTCGCTGGCGCATGCGCAGCTGTCGGAGGTGGCCTGGAACATGCTGCTCAGGAAAGGTACCCAAACAACTAATATCCTACTAATATATATACCTGCGGCTGTGGGCGCTGTCGCTGGCGCATGCGCAGCTGTCGGAGGTGGCCTGGAACATGCTGCTCAGGAAAGGTACCCAAACAACTAATATCCTACTAATATATATACCTGCGGCTGTGGGCGCTGTCGCTGGCGCATGCGCAGCTGTCGGAGGTGGCCTGGAACATGCTGCTCAGGAAAGGTACCCAAACAACTAATATCCTACTAATATATATACCTGCGGCTGTGGGCGCTGTCGCTGGCGCATGCGCAGCTGTCGGAGGTGGCCTGGAACATGCTGCTCAGGAAAGGTACCCAAACAACTAATATCCTACTAATATATATACCTGCGGCTGTGGGCGCTGTCGCTGGCGCATGCGCAGCTGTCGGAGGTGGCCTGGAACATGCTGCTCAGGAAAGGTACCCAAACAACTAATATCCTACTAATATATATACCTGCGGCTGTGGGCGCTGTCGCTGGCGCATGCGCAGCTGTCGGAGGTGGCCTGGAACATGCTGCTCAGGAAAGGTACCCAAACAACTAATATCCTACTAATATATATACCTGCGGCTGTGGGCGCTGTCGCTGGCGCATGCGCAGCTGTCGGAGGTGGCCTGGAACATGCTGCTCAGGAAAGGTACCCAAACAACTAATATCCTACTAATATATATACCTGCGGCTGTGGGCGCTGTCGCTGGCGCATGCGCAGCTGTCGGAGGTGGCCTGGAACATGCTGCTCAGGAAAGGTACCCAAACAACTAATATCCTACTAATATATATACCTGCGGCTGTGGGCGCTGTCGCTGGCGCATGCGCAGCTGTCGGAGGTGGCCTGGAACATGCTGCTCAGGAAAGGTACCCAAACAACTAATATCCTACTAATATATATACCTGCGGCTGTGGGCGCTGTCGCTGGCGCATGCGCAGCTGTCGGAGGTGGCCTGGAACATGCTGCTCAGGAAAGGTACCCAAACAACTAATATCCTACTAATATATATACCTGCGGCTGTGGGCGCTGTCGCTGGCGCATGCGCAGCTGTCGGAGGTGGCCTGGAACATGCTGCTCAGGAAAGGTACCCAAACAACTAATATCCTACTAATATATATACCTGCGGCTGTGGGCGCTGTCGCTGGCGCATGCGCAGCTGTCGGAGGTGGCCTGGAACATGCTGCTCAGGAAAGGTACCCAAACAACTAATATCCTACTAATATATATACCTGCGGCTGTGGGCGCTGTCGCTGGCGCATGCGCAGCTGTCGGAGGTGGCCTGGAACATGCTGCTCAGGAAAGGTACCCAAACAACTAATATCCTACTAATATATATACCTGCGGCTGTGGGCGCTGTCGCTGGCGCATGCGCAGCTGTCGGAGGTGGCCTGGAACATGCTGCTCAGGAAAGGTACCCAAACAACTAATATGCTACTAATATATATACCTGCGGCTGTGGGCGCTGTCGCTGGCGCATGCGCAGCTGTCGGAGGTGGCCTGGAACATGCTGCTCAGGAAAGGTACCCAAACAACTAATATCCTACTAATTCGATACATCGCACTCTCAGAACGAAAGAGGCTCAAGTCAAAAATAGTGATATTGAGTTACAATTATAGAGAGACATAAAAAGCTATGTTCTGTCCGATGAATAGTAAAACAAAGGCACTTATTGTTAAAATAACAGAATAGCGTTTTTCCGTCCCTATAACAATAGGTGCCTTTGTTTTAGAGCATACTTTTTTATGCCTCTCTAGGTTGCTACTCAATACCACTATTTTTGACTTGAGCCTCTTTCGTTCTGAGAGTGCGACATGTAGGTATTTGATTTAAAAAGGCTGGCGTCCGAAGTATGAACAATAAAAGAGCATGTATGAAAAGAGTGATGGATGTAAACGAAACTAGAGAGGTTTGTCAAGATCGTACAGAGTGGCGATCAATAGTCTCTGCCTCTCCCAATAGGAAATAATGGCGTGAGTATATGTATGTATTATTTATTTACAGAGGTGAATACAGATAAAACTAATTTAAAGTTATAGAAGTTTTTTCATTTCAACGCTTACTTGACTCAGATACAATACAATATATAAAATTGACATTTAACATTTACGAGACAGCTCATTATGTTTCATGGCGAGTTGCGTTGCATTCTTCCATCAATAGACTATAAGTACCGTAGAATACTTGATAGGAAGTTATAACGGCCTTAGTCTACGTTTTGTTTGGTGACCGAATTGCCGCTCCACTTACCTATTGCCACCCCTTTGCAATTTATGGAAACTGGATTTTTCATTTATCTTCTTCTTTCACATAGCTTTAAGAAGTCCGGATAAGTTGCTTTTAGTATTTTGTAGGTAAAGGCTATAAAAGCATGGAAAGAGGGAGCCTGATCGCCCTTGTACCTCCTGATGGCGATCAGACGTAAAATTGAATTCTTTCATTGGTCTCCACTAAGCATGTCAGGAAATTGCTGCACAGGATCATGGATAGTCAAATCTTTTTAAGAGCTCTTGTCTCTGATGAGAGGATAAATCATTAACGTCAAAGATAATTCCATGTTGTTGAAGTGATTGCCGCGTAGTGTCGATTTAGATTAGCACTACCCCATTTCTCCGGTGGGTGTACGTAAGAGGCGACTAACGGTATTGGGGTACCAACAATCTTTATTTCACCATCCTTTCCCCACTAAAATTTCCAAAAGTGGCTGAGGATTTTTTTATTCCTTAGCTCTGGCTACCCCTTCTAGGGATCTATAGCTGTGAGTATATGTATGTGTATGTATGCATGTTTGTAATTGCAGGTCTGCAGTCCATGGACTTCCAGGGCGGTATCTTCCTGTGGGTGGTGTTCGCGTTCTGGGCCGCCATGTCCGTCGCCATCCTCGTGCTCATGGAGGGGCTGTCCGCCTTCCTGCACACGCTGAGACTGCACTGGTCAGTTGCACGCGCCATATTGTGTCGCGTTACGCTAAACTTATATCATATCTTCGTGATTTTTAGTCATGTCACGCAGACATCGTGGTTTAGTGTCGCTAACACTTTCTACCCACGGGTGTCGTAAGCGTATGGGGTTTTTGGGCAATGCCGTCGGAGACCCATCACCAACGATACTTTATTTTACCATCTTCTCCCCTTTGAACTTCCAAATGTCTGGCTACCCCTTTTTGGAATTTATGGCCGTGAGTATATCGTGTATGTATGTTTTTGCAAATCTACCATAATAGCTGCAAAATGAAGCGAGCTGCTGTTGAACTTTGGACACCTTTTAGAATGATAGACAACTCATGTGTTCCGCAGAACAGCGATGAAGATTTAAAATGTATGTTCTTCTTACTTAAATGTCTTTGCTTATTTACTTAAGTATTTGGTTACAAATGTGGAAAAAAATCTGTTGGCAGAAGTATTCTAAAGCTGAAATTTGCGTTTAAAATAGATGAAAAATATTTAATAATGTGTTACTTGTCCCCACAGGATTGAGTTCCAGAGTAAGTTCTACCAGGGGGAAGGCTACCTGTTCCAGCCGTTCTCGTTCGAGACCATCCTGGACGCGCCCCCCGGGGACGACTAGACACACACACACACTGACTTGCCAACACACACATACATCAACGGATTATGTCGATCACAATATATATCTCAGTAATATTGGCCTGAAATACTGGTTGGTTCCGTTTGTATTAAAACAACTTTAGGATTTGTCTGTAAAATATTTACTTTACATTAAGCTAGCGTTGATCGTTTTTGTTGTTATTGTTAATGTATTGATTAAAATCACATTTTTTGTTTCACAAACCGAATGATTATTGTTTTTGTCGGAACCATGTGTCGATCAACATGATTTGTTCAAATAACCTGATGTATGTAAAACTTCATATTTGCATCCCATTATTAGGGTTAATTTGCAAATGTTTTCATGTATGAATAGAGAAAGAACTAATTTATTATTTAATAAGAACACATCAAAGTTTTGCTTCGGATCTGAAGTTCAATGTAAAGTTACTGAATTGAGAAATAAACATTTGTAATTATCATTTCTTATAAGTTAAATAGTGACATGTTAATTTTTTAAGCAATTCATACAAACTAGAAATGAAAGACGAGTAAAAGACAAGTATTTGGCAAGTCCTCGCGGTCAGGAATTTAGTAATATTTCGATATGTAACGTAGTAACATTTTACTTGCGAGATCCGTTAGATCATGTTTGTTTTATTTATTATGAATCTGCGTGTCGGTAGCGTGTGACTGTAACTGTCAGGACGGAAAGAGACGGCTATACTTCTGTCACGTCTCTTCTATTGCGTTTGGTTTTCGTAGTTAATTAGAAATGAGTGCTTTATGAAATCAACAAAAAATAACAATTAAATTTGTTTTATAGCCTAGATAAATAGTTAAACTCACTTTATTTGAAAGTAAAGTTTTACACAAAACGTTACCAAAAACTTTTATAATTATATCTTTTTTTACTCTTTATATTTTTTTTATTTAATCAATTTCGAATTACTAAAAGTATTGTAAAATAACATAATCGAATCAAATATTTATTCGCTGAAATCTATAAAATGTTATGAATATTCAATGTACTTAAAATATATGGAAATCTTGCCGATTATAAGAAAAAGGCTCTCTTTATATAACCGTCGTAGCGCTACAGTGACTTAGAAAATATCACTAAATGTTGAAATCATTCCAATTTATAGTAGAATTAAAAGAATATTGTATCCAAAATTGTAGGTTCCAGTTGCATGCGTTTTAAAAGTAATAAATGTATTAGCAGTTATTGTGGTTTTATTTACCTTTCCATCATTTATTATAAATGTATATCGTGGATAATAAGGAGGTCATACCTTACCTGCAACATAATGTGTTCTAACTACAAGATTTTGTTTTGCATATTCACCTACAATGTTGTTAGCGATGAGGGAAAAAATCGTGAGGAAAACCACAAGATGTGTGACGGTGTATTCGTACAAAACGGCGATAGGCGTGCCCCCTATGACATGGTACACTGTCCATGCAAAACAGGGATACTCTGAACTTTAGTTGACGATTATTTGTACCTCTGACAACTTGAATTAATAGAAAGTGTGAAACACAGACAGCTTTGACATCTGCGGTTTATTAAAATGATGGCAGCAATGTAATGAAGATTATTATAAATGCAGCGACAATATGGCACTTTACATACATATACTCACGGCTATAAATCCCTAGAAGGGGTAGCCAGAGCTAAGGAATTAGAAATTCCTCAACCACTTTTGGAAAGTTGAGTGGGGAAAAGATGGCAAAGTAAAGGTTGTTGGTGATGGGTCTCCAACCGCATCGCCCTACAATCCCTTAAAAGCCCCTATACCGTTAGTCGCCTCTTACGTACACCCACCGGAAGAAATGGGGTAGTGCTATTCTAAGCCGACACTACACAGCAGTTATGGCACTTTAAAAAGTACAAAATGTGTGTAATAGAAGGTAAGAAAGATTGACAAAATACTTTGTACGGAGTGAAACTGGCTAAATGGTCGTAGGCTACAAATTAGCGAAACATGTATTGCCTGTGGATCTGTAAAGGACGAAACAAAATAGGTCATTTCATGGCTACTAATTGTACGGTCCATCACCGTACAAAGTACAATTAACTGCTGCCACAGCGGCCTACTTTCCGCGAGCTCTTAGCTCACGTCGATTTTTATATAACATCTTATTATTAGTAATTAACGATAATTCACTCAACCAACACGTAAGTCACGAGTACTTTTAAACAACATAGCAGATACACAGCCACGAGTGCTGACTGTTAATTTACCCTTTTTCTACAATATATCTTTTACAACAACTTAACTTCTTTAACTTCATTTAATCTATGTACGGATCAGTTTGAAACTCAGCCTGGACCGTACATAATTTGGTCCTTCGAAGCTTTGTGCATTGCGTGTGCTTGTTTACTGCGGTAGCGAATCGGTTTGGCTGGCCTCCCACAAGCGGGTCTCACCAGTCAGATTGAGAAGGAATATCGCACATATCGTGGTAGACATTGTTACGTACGTGCACGAATCAGTGAAACTCACCAACTGAGATAACGATGGCGGATCTTGGTCAACGAATGCAGGAGCAGAAACTGTGTTACGAGAAGATCAAGACTCTTTGCGTCAACTTTAACAAGGACGGCGCATCGAGGAAGACTCCAGATTACCTGCAAAAACGGCTGGAATATCTGGAGGCACACTGGCACGAGTTCCAGATAAATCATAAAGAGCTTGTTTCGTTACGCGAAGACGATGAAGAGCTCACTGCTGAATATTTCGGCAGTGATATTTTTGGCAAAACGGAGACGATGTATGAGGAAATGAAGCAGAAAATCCGCGCAGTGCAGCTGGCGCAGGCCGTCGGTGTCGCGACGCCCGGAAAGCCAGGGACACGCGCAGCGCTTGAGGATTTTCCTGCGCCCCCCAGTACCTCGAAAACAACGACCTTCGAGGGAAAAGAGGAAAACAAAGAGCTCATGCGGCAACAACTGCTCAATTTTACGGCAATCGAACGGACGATTAAGAAGATTCATCTCGATGACATCGGAGATAAATGGGAGCTTGAAGATAATCTTGCTATTCTAAAAACGAGATGGCAAGCCATTGACAAGATACACTGGGAGCTCGACGCAATCATCAACGATGAGAACTCCATTTATCAACGAGAATATCAGAAATGGGAGCGCAGGTATGACACCTTGAAAAAGGAAATCAATATTAAGTTATGGGCAGGCAAACACGGCGAAAACTCCACGCCTAAGCTCGATTTACCCGACTTTGACGGCAATTACAACAAGTGGGTATCATTTCGTGATTTGTATACTGAAACTATACATAACAGTAACTGGCTAACACAGTCACAAAAGATGCAGCATCTCAAGTCGAAGCTGAAAGGCGAACCTGAAAAACTAGTGCAACATCTAAGCGTCTCTACTGATAACTACGACACTTGTTGGGAGATACTAGTTAACCGCTACGAGAACAAGAGGCTGTTATTTTCATCTTACGCAAACACTCTACTTAATTTACCAACTATCCAAAGTCCATCCGCAAACAACCTCAAGAAAATGCATGACACATTAGTTGAGTGCGTAAACGGCCTTACTAATCTAGGTCTTGACGTCACTACGTGGGATCCTCTGCTCGTTCATTTGTTGCTACCTAAACTTGACGCTGCTACTTATAGCGACTATATTCACGACCTCACGAACCCCCGAGATTTTCCCAGCCTGTCAGAGTTTCAATGTTTTATGGAAGCAAAATTCATGGCATTTGAAACTATGTCGCAAAATCATATTGCTACGAAACAACAGTCCCAGCCGCAGAAAAAACAAACGTTATTGCCAAGTCAGAACAAATATTTCAATAATAGATCGAATGAGCACGGAGCCACGAATTATAAGCCAGCGAAAAAATGGTCACAGTCATACATAGCAACGCGTGAAAATTGTCCACTATGCAAAAATGCACACACTCTGATGAAGTGCAAGACATTCAATAATATGTATGTCGCAACTCGCATCTCGACTGTTAAACGCATTCAAGTATGCGAAAACTGTCTATTCAGTCACGGGGGACAGGAATGTAGTTCTACAAAAACGTGTAGATTATGCGGCAAAAGTCATCACACCCTCCTTCACATAGACAGTAATTCAATGGAGGCGTCGTCGTCTTCGCCTTCGACGTCAACGGCTGGAGCCGCGCCGTCGCGCGCCGCCCACAACGTAACACGTAACGACACCGAAGTTCTCCTTGCTACGGTTCAACTTTTAACAAAAAACGCAGAGGGAAACTACGTCACACTACGGGCACTTCTCGACCAAGGGTCGCAAGTGTCCCTTATAACGGAAAACGCAGCGCAACGATTACGACAGAAACGTAGAAAATTGAACGCAGTCATTTCTGGCATTGGAAAATCCCTAGGGAACAGTAAGGGACTCCTAGAGCTCGAATGTAAATCATTATACTCGGATTTCACATTCAAAACGGAAGCGCTGATTTTAAACAAGCTCGTAAATAACTTGCCGAGTTACCCCATACCAACGGACAAATGGGAATACTTACAAAATCTGAAGCTAGCTGATCCTCAGTTCCACGAACCCGGCCCTATTGACATCCTTTTGGGCGCCGACATCTACTCCTTGATAATACAAGAAGGCGTCCTGAAACAAGATAACGACTCTCCCGTAGCCCAACACACGAAATTAGGATGGATTTTGTGTGGAAACATACGAAAAACATTCAACTGTTTCGTTACTCTTAACGAGATAGAAAATCTATCGAGATTTTGGGAAGCTGAGGAGATAAACAATGACGAGTCAACAAACAGTGACGAATACTGCGAGAAGTATTATTTGTAAACAACAGAAAGGCAGGAGTCGGGACGCTACATCGTAAAAATGCCAATGAAAGAGGACACAAACGAAAAACTGGGAAAATCAAGGCCACAAGCAGTCGCTCAATTTTTACAATTAGAACGCAAAATGGAAAGACAAAGCCATTTTGCTATACAATATAAACAGTTCATGTCTGATTATATTGAACGAGGCCACATGTCGCCAGCACCTAGGTCAACGACCGGGCAAGGGGTCTTCCTACCCCACCACGGCGTAATAAGGGAAGAATCTACTACCACAAAATTACGCACCGTGTTTAACGCTTCCATGAAAATGGACTCCAACTACAGCCTCAACGATCTCATGGAAAAAGGGCCTAATTTGCAAAAGGACATCTTATCTCTAATTATCAAATGGCGTACTTACAAATATGCTTTAACAGCCGATATTGAGAAGATGTTCCGAGCTATAATGTTACATCCCGACCAACGGTCGCTCCAAAAAATCATCTGGCGCGCATCTCCGCATGATCTGCTACAAGAGATGGAGCTATGCACTGTAACCTACGGGACGAAGGCTGCACCCTACTTAGCCATGCGCACGCTCAAACAACTGGCGGACGACGAAGGACATGCTTTCCCGATGGCGGAGACAGCGTTACATCACCAGTTCTATATGGATGACGTCATTTCGGGTCACCACACGATTGACGGAGCAAAGTTGTTACAAAAACAACTCTTCGATCTACTTCAACGAGGTGGATTCTTATTGAGGAAATGGGCTAGCAACGAACCGACTATCCTACAGGACTTGTGCGAGAAAGATAAAAAAGTTGAAAACATATTCAACTTCAAACAAGACTCTTCAACTAAGACGCTGGGTATAGGCTGGAACACAAGTGATGACAAATTTTGTTTTAAATGGGAACTAACGGAACGTGACTACCCTAAATACACAAAACGTATGCTACTATCGGACATTAGCAAGCTCTACGACCCCCTTGGATGGCTCTCTCCCGTTATTATCAATGCTAAGTTGCTGTTTCAAAGGCTTTGGGATAGCAGCGTCGAATGGGATCAACCCGTAACTGAGGAAATAGCAAAAGAATGGAGAAAAATTCGCTCAGAAATACCATCTTTAAATAACTTAAACATACCAAGGTGGATACAAAATGCAAGCCAGCGCATCGTATTACACGGCTTTTGCGATGCGAGTGAAAAGGCGTATGCATGCGTCATATACACGGTGACGAAAAACGATGACGGTGAATACATCACGACATTGCTAACTGCGAAAACTAAAGTCGCGCCATTGAAAAAGAAGCCTACGTTGCCGCGACTAGAGCTGTGCGGGGCACTATTATTAGCTAAACTTATGGAGAAAGTAAAAGCGGCTTTATGTGAAAACCAGCTCGAAATCCACTGCTGGTCTGACTCCAAAGTAACACTAGCGTGGATACAGAACACAACCAAACAGTGGGAAAAATACATCTCCAACAGAACAGCATTAATCACTAAAGTAGTACCCGCAGCACAGTGGGGGTATGTCAATACAAAAGAAAATCCAGCCGACTGTGCTACAAGGGGCCTCCTACCCTTACAACTTTGTAACTTTTCACTGTGGTGGGAGGGACCACGTTGGCTCAAAACGGAGTCATACTTAACGGAAACAAAGGATTACAAATTCATTACGGAAGAAGGCGCAAAGTATGAGTGTCACGTCACACAACAACGTGATAAGAATGACGTCATAGATCAGTTGTTACATCGTTGCAGCGATATGACTCGCGTGACACGATGCCTCGCTTGGGTGTTGCGTTTCATTGAACGGCTACGTAATAAGAAACCGCCTAGCGATGCTAAATGTTTATTTACAAGCGAAAAGAAAATAGATCTCCGTAACAAATGGAAGCTCACAGAGCTTATGCACCAACAGTTTTGGAAACGGTGGTCACGCGAATATCTACACCAACTGCAAACAAAAAGCAAATGGCTGCAACCAAAAGAAAATATCGGCACGGGAGACCTCGTCCTTATAAAAGAGGATAACTTGCCGCCCGGCAAGTCGGCCATGGCACGAGTCCTAGACCTACACCCGGGAAACGATGGTTACACACGAGTTGTAACGCTGAAAACGCAAAACAACGTTTTCAAAAGACCTATAACGAAGTTATCTCCGCTTCCCAAACGGGAATCAGCGCCAATCCTCCCGCCCGAAGAGTTAACTGAAAATAAACCCGTAAAGAAAAAAAGATGTGTAAAGCAGAGTAGACTCAAACTAATTAACTACTTAACTTTCTGCTTGTTGTCGCTATGCACCCTAATATGTCAGGCAAGTGCATTGCCGCCGCCGCCTCCCGCGCCGATGGAGAACTTCGAAACAATACCACTGAACGGAAATAAGCCGTTGTATTTCGATAAAATTGGTAACTTGCAGTTTATACACGATGAATGGAATTTGTTAATTTATTATAATTTAACAACTTACTGGCAATCATCTACGAAGATAAAGACATACATCAATAAACTATATCATATTTGTGAACGAATGGATCATAAGCCCTGTAAGCCGACAATATCTCAACTTAAACACGAATTAGACCAACTGAACGAATACAACGCCTTATTACTAAACAACAATCAACACAGACGTAAGAGAGGCTATATCAACGGAGTTGGGAACATTGCGAGGACTTTGTTCGGGATCCTCGACGAAAATTTCGCACTCAAGTACCAAGATGATATATCAAAAATACAGACGAACGAAAATTATTTATTACGTTTGCTGAAAAATCAGACATCTATCGTGGAGGCAGAAAACAACATAATTAAAAACAATGAAAAATTTATGTTGACACAGTTTGAAACGATACATGACTACATTGTACACACGAACGAAACAATTTCAAATATTGTGTACAGAACAGAAGTAATGTCAGTCATGAACGACCTAAACGCAGCATCTCTCACAGCCAGCCTCATCATGTGGAATCTGAAACGAACTCAAGACACGCTACTAGACACCATAGCGAACATACATAACGGACGTCTAGACATTCATCTGATCTCATTTAAACAACTTGTATACGAGCTCCATATGATCACTGCACGGCTCTCGAAACGACTGTCGCTGCCCATCAAAGACATCGAAGAGAACGTGAAGGATCTGTACAAAATACTGTACGTAAAGGCGCGCGTAACTTCATCCTTTCTACTTTTGGAAGTTCATATACCCCTCACAAGCGACGAAGAGTACGAAGCTTTTCATACGATCCCGGTTTCAATGCAGTTAACTACCGGTGACGTCACTACCGTCATACCTACCACGACACATATCGCAGTCAACTTCAGAAAAGAAACATTTATATCACTAACGGTGGACGATATAAATCAATGCACCCAATTAAAAAAAGATAACTACATTTGCACTTCCAACTTTCCTATTCATAACTTACATAATGCAGAAGCGCCATGCGAAGCAAAATTATTGGGACACCAATCGAACATTCAATGTTTACAAACAAAACGACGCTGCCGCGACGACTGGATCAAGTTACATAAAACGAACCGCTGGCTATACATGTGTTGTGAAAATTGTAACGCCAGACTTTTATGTGATAACAGCATCGTATCAACTAACTTATCGCGAACGGGTTTGCTTGACTTACAAGAAGGCTGCGTGCTACAGAAAAAAGACGTCTCATTGTTAGCATTCAACCACTATGGAAGCAGAACCGAACTGAACCCGGAAATACCTATCATTCCTAACGACGTCAACTTACACATCAGCGATCAAGTTCAATTCACCTTTATCAATGGGAGTAGCCCAGCCTTAACTAACAATCAGAGTCTACAACACATCGAGCTTGACAAACGGATAAAGTTACAAAAGGATGATGAACAAAGATCGGCATCGTCGGGCTTGTCCTCACACGACATCCACCAGTACGCTGTACTCTACTTGCTGGTGGGAGCTGCATGTACAGCAGCACTGTACATACTAGTAAAGTACTACAAGCGAAGGGGCTCTGAGAAAACGGAAGCGACGAGTAACCACGATACGACGAGGGAGACAACGTCCACTCGCCTACAACAACCACAGCCAGTCTACAGTGCTGTAGCACCGACGAAACCAAAAAGGACTATCCAATTTGAACAGTGAACCTTAAATATACATTAAATTAATTAATTATTGTAATGGTTGTTGGATTTGCTATGTTGTCGCGTAATTATAATTAGGTTTACTTCCTCCCTCGGGAGCATGTACGGTCCATCACCGTACAAAGTACAATTAACTGCTGCCACAGCGGCCTACTTTCCGCGAGCTCTTAGCTCACGTCTATTTTTATATAACATCTTATTATTAGTAATTAACGATAATTCACTCAACCAACACGTAAGTCACGAGTACTTTTAAACAACATAGCAGATACACAGCCACGAGTGCTGACTGTTAATTTACCCTTTTTCTACAATATATCTTTTACAACAACTTAACTTCTTTAACTTCATTTTATCTATGTACGGATCAGTTTACTGAAACTCAGCCTGGACCGTACACTAATAAAACAAGTGAATGAGTTGTTTATAGTTGTCTATTACTTGCAAATATATAATATCTTAACATACCCTATATTACAATATAGAACTCAGGATGAATCAAACGAGCATTCTCACTTTTACTTTGATTGAGGCTTTCTTAAATTACTTTATAGTCCATGTTTTACTTTTTTAATATATCTTGGCGAATATTGACAAACCTACACTTTTAATATAAATAACTAATAATATATATTTTTAAAACCATGCATACACATTACACAAGAATATTCCTACAAGTTTTTTTTCATTCATCACCAAAAAAATATTGTTTGCTTAACATGACACACAATAAAAAAAATAACAATTAAAATCCACCCAGTGGAAAAATCACATGTCCATGGAATGAGAAATAAAAAAACAAGATCAGAAGACTGAAACATCATAGACATCAGATAGGAAACAAGATAAATCATATACTATTATTACAACACGTTAATCTTAGTCACTATTTACTTAACTATTTTTCTCTATAAAAATATTAGAATTCTAAGTAAAAAAACAGACTAAACTCAACACATACCTATGTTATCATAGCAACATAAAAAAATAATAGGAATGTTTTATAAAATGGTCGAATAAAGTAAACATCGGATTTATGAGTTGTTGAACGTGCCCCGGTAACGTACTTCTGCTCTGACCTTATTACTAAGATTCTAAGATTTCACCAGGCATTGGCATTATGAGGAGTAAGGAGAGATAACAGATAGTAGTAATGTCTCAATCGTACTCGGCGCCGATGGTGATGCTGAGGTCCCCGGGCAGCACGCGCGTGGAGTGGTACCAGCGGTTCGTGTCCACCACCACTGGAATACACCACCAATATTACCAGCGATCAGCTCCAACTTTGCAAGGAAGGCGATGGTTATGTATTATATATAGGCCAAATTCTTTAATAAATAGAATATCCAACGTGAGAAATATCTGAAAAGTTAGGAACTTCTCAGTTAAACTTTACTAAAATTACTTTATATAGCCAGAAGGTTTTAGAAATCTAAAAAAAACTGTCATATCTGAGAGACTGCATTGATATGACCTTTGACTATCTGCATAATCAAATATTTCGATCACAATAACAGCTTCTCTCAGGCGAATACTATTACCGTTACTAACGCTGGTTCGCGGTCGCGTGACGTGAAAACATACTAATATACCCAACTAGCACATAAGCTTTAAAACAAACTGTATATCGTTTGTATATCGGTTCTGTTTGAGAATCTAAGTGTTAAGAATATCTGTAGTAATAGAGTTATAGAGTGCTCTAACTCACTTATAACCACGAAAGAGGCCCACGATTTTAGAGGCTAAGGTTCTAGAGAGCTTACAGAGCGGTGGTATATAGGTGCTAAAATACCTACACAAGAGTGTTTATTCATTCTCAGTTATAGCTTCAACCGGTATAACTGCGGTTGTGATGAATTAGTTAACACTATGGGTTATAGAAAAACGTCAGCTAAGAATTATTTACCATTAAAAACTTTATTAGACCTATTAAACAGTTGTATATATGTCACTTTGAAGCGTATTAGTTATGTAAAATATTCTCAAGTAAGTATCATGCCGCTACTTGAGTATATTTACTAACCAATTGTATTTAGTTCTATTACAAAATTGTGTACCAGATCTAGTGTAACATTAATGGCGAGATAATAATTGGCAGAAGGATAGTAAACATATAAGTATTCAAGTTGTTGTGAAGTGAAAACGATCTGCCGTTGTGATTTTACGGTAAGTGTATACCATGTTTTCCATCTCAATTTTAACGCGCTTGGAATTTATTAAAGATTTCAATAAATTTTCAAATTAAACATAATATAAATAACATAGACACTTCAATTTTTTACCATGTTTTGTATTTTTTTTTGTAGCCAGTAGCATTTTAAATAAAGTGGCATCAATGGAATGAAAAATTAACATGAGTAATGAAGTATTTTGTTTTCAAATATTAAATAATTCAGTCAATTTATAGGTTAGTTCAACAAAACAATGGCTAACTTACATTGAAGGTTTTTGTCGTCACTTAAGACATCTATTACACTTTTTGTGATACAACATCTTTAGTCAAGAATATTGTGCAGGCTTTAGTACACTTAGCAGTGCAATAATAGACTTAAATAATTACACTTATTATAGCCAAGACACTACAACCGGCTAAGCATTTTACAAACTGACTGGATTAGGGTTCTTCAATGAACGAATCAATTATATACCTGTTGTTTTATTTTCTTTTCAGACTATTGGCGGTCTCCTCACAAATATTAGCCTCTTCACTCAGTTTCCATTCGTATTCAAAGAGCTTACTTAAGAAATACGTCTATACGTACTTGGCCATAATAAATCAATCTAGCCTAATGCGGCTTATTTTATACATAATTTAAGTATCTAAAGGTTATCTGAATATTTTTTGTAACGATGTGTGATACATAATTTATTTGACACAACAATGTTTTTCTTTATTATTTTATATTCGCAAGTCCCATGATTAAATACCCAAAAGTGGCAGTCAAAACTTAAATGTCGACAATCCAGCAGGAACTGAAACATGAAGACTGATTATAAGACATATTATATACATGTCCGTGATCGTTATAGTTCAATAGATATAACACCGCTTCGTAATAACTCTTATGTTTAGGCTGTATTTCCCCGAAGGGGTTGGCAGAGGTATATATACTTCTAAATATCACGTAACATTGACGTCACGTGAATAAAAATTGGTCAGTGCTATTCAAAGCCAACACCACACAATTTAGATACTTAATGACCTTTTATTTCACTCTTAGCTAGTAGCTGTGTAGTGTGTGAGATTCCTTTTTTTGTTGTTCTGCGGAACCATGTTGTTGTGCCTCCACTCGGACTTGACCAAAATTGCTCGTATTAGGACTATTTAAATTTCCGCTTTGTAGCGAATCTTCTTTATTTTTCGTAACTACTGGAACAACATAATCTAATAGGATATTATCAAAACTATTTGATGGTTTTGGGTCATTCGTACCGTTAACACATAATGCGGTTATATAGGTACCTATATTAAGGCCTGCCTCGGAGTGTTAATAAAAGTCCATAGTTTTGTCTAACACTATTACTTTTATAATATCTTTAAAGTGTACCTGCCTAGCGCAATTTGCTTTAATAAAATGAACATTACAGCTTAAATCTATATAAATGAGTTGTTCAGCACTTTTAGTATTTTGAGTTACTATACTCTTGACCAACTCTCTTTTACAACCAATACCTGCACCTTATATTCAATATAATACCTAAAGACTTATAAGAGACTCCGCGGCAACAACTACACAACAATAAGTGTTAACGTGAGTCAGCGAGCACTGTTGTGTAGATTTAGGTACTACAAACAGGTTTAGGCTATAACATCTTAACGGTACTTGCTGCGATTAGCACTATTCTAACTCTAAAAACTGTTTAACACCGTTCATTAAAGTTCCAGAACCACTGTTGGAGCTAAATTTATTTTCTAACTCCTCTATAACATTTTAAGTTAGAACTGAGATAATTATTACTCATTTAAACAGAGTAAAGTTATATTAAAACCTGCAAATGACACCAAAATGTTAGTTGGGTAATGTTATACTCGGATAAACAGAGTCCTGATTTTAAATTTGAATACTAGCGTTTTGCAGTTGAGGTAAGATTGTCTTTCATACATACATAAACGCACGGTTATACATCCATAGATGGGGTAGCTAGAGATTAAAATAAGGGATTCATAGCCGTGAGTATATGTAGATAGTACAAGCAAGCAACGCACATCTCCATCCGATTTAGCTTAGGTACACTCCTTTGCCCCGCCAGGGCGGCCGTCAGCTGCCCCAAAAACATAAAGTCATGGTGAAGCCGTACAGGCCACAAGGCCAGCAGCAACTAATCCGTTAGAAGACAAAAAGCAACGCACATATCTCCCCCGGGCGCACGGTGAAGGCGAGCCAGTCGCAGGCGTAGTAGCACTCGGGCGGCGGCGCCAGCGACCAGCGCTTGGCGCCGCGGACCTGCGCCTGCCACGACGAGCGCCGGACCGAGTCCACCTGGGACGGAATACTTCTTATTACTGATGAATTTTCTGATGAGTTCTCGCCGTATTTTGCTGAATTTAAAGACTTGCTTACAAATACATACCTATATAGTTCCAACAAATTAAAATAGCTAAATTTTGTATTTATTTTACTAGACGAAGTTTATTATGCTTACAGTTTCTTAAAACAATACACTCACCGTCAGAAAGTTTACAAAATGAAAAACTTACATGCATATGAGCTCCTTGTCCGGGCCCTCCCATGAAGATCCAATCGACGATATCGCTCTCAGCAGTCTTCGGCAGGAAATACGGGTGGTCATAGTAGGACCTCAGCCGCCTCACTTCCTGGTCGTAGCAGGTGCTCCAGCCGACGTACCACGGCTCCCCTGTCAGGTTGGCGCGTGCCGCGTCCATGCCGAACACCTCCGACATGGAGCGGAAACCGGACTTGTACGGAAAGAAGAAACACTCGTTGATTTTGGTCCCAAAATCCTCGGTTTCGTAAAACTTTTTGAAGAAGCTGAAGTTGAATTCCTGTTGAAAAGAAAATAGCTTTTTGTTGAGCTAAAAATAAAGCATTCATGACGCTGGTTAGCCGCATAGTATCGGCCTAGCCGGCCCGCATAGTATTAACCCCAGAATATCATATTAGGTGACAAATAGCTATTCATTTGATTATGGCAAATATTTAACACGGCAACTGAAATCCTTTTTAGGCAATTTTCTATTAAGTCACAAAAAAACTAACTTAACTCAGGTAGCTTTAAAACTGAAAATGGGTATTACAATAATGTATTTGGATATTAGAATATTGTTTGCAGATTCGAAATCGTAAAAACACGCTGGCGGTTAGGTTAGGTTAAAAGTTGCTTCACCCAGCCTAATGGGCAGCTGCAATAAAGTTAGAGAAGTAAAACAGAGGGGGGACGGGAGGGCGAAGCGGGCGAAGGTTAAAAAAAATCAAAACAACTGTATTTGTGCTAGGTTAGGTTAGGGTTAGCTTGTGTCCCTTAGAGCGGAAATAGGCAGAGCCTTAGGCGGGGTGACGTCGACACGCTGTTAAGTTAGGTTAAGTTGTAACTACATATTAAAACTAAGGTTCGTAGGTAATCATATTTTACAATTATTTACTCAAAGTTTTAAACATTAATAGCAAAATAATGGAAAAACGTTCAGAATAAGTATATAAAATGCAATTTATACACACGAAAATATGTTGTATAAATACATAAAAGAGGGAAGGTTAATAAACATACATACATACATATACTCACGCCATTAGTTCCCATTGGGGTAGGCAGAGACTATTGATCGCCACTTCGCACGATCCTGACAAACCTCTCTAGCTTCGTTTACATCCATCAATCTTTTCATACATGCTCTTTTATTCTTCATACTTCGGACGCCAGCCTTTTTGAGCACACTCTCAATTTGGTCCAAGTGTGTTCTCCGTGGTCGTCCTCTACTAACATTACCATCCACACTAGCTCTATAGATCCCTTTTACCAATTTTCTATCATCCATCCTCTCTATGTGCCCAAACCATCTCAACATTCCTTTTTCTATCTTTCTTACAATATCATCTTTCACACCACACTTTTCACGAATAACACTATTTCTCACTCGGTCACATAATCTAACATTACAAATTTTTCTGAGGGACCTCATCTCTACTGCATTCACTCTGCTCTCATGCTTCTTCTGCCACACCCAACATTCGCTTCCATACATAAGCGTAGGAACAAGAACAGCACCATGCACAGCCATTCGGGCCTTTTCAGACACCGATTGACAGGTCATTAGGCTATTCATTGCTCCATTTACCGCATTACCCTTTTTCACTCTTCTTTCAATATCTTCATCACATTTTCCATCCCTTGTAAACAAACTTCCCAGATATACAAACTCCTTCACCTGTTCCACATCCTTACCATCAATCGCAATCACGCATTTTGTCACATCTTCCTGTCTCTCAAAAACCATCGTTTTGGTCTTATCCACATTCACCCTCATTCCCTTTCTTACAAAAGACTCACATGCAATATTCATCATCTCTTGCAACTCTTCTGCCGACGATGCAAGTAGCACTTGATCGTCAGCATACAAGAGGCATTTAATGATGAAACCACTCATTCTTAGTCCATAATCACTTTCACGCAACTCTGTCAAACAGTCATCCATGAACAAATTGAAGAGCCACGGAGAAGCTACACATCCCTGTCGGACACCCCTAGAGATTCCGAACCAGTCAGTGTTTTTCCCGTTTACTCTTACACATGCACTAGAATCCTCATAGAGTGATACTAATGCACGTATAAGTTGACTCCCCAAACCGAACTTGGATAACACCTCCCATAAACACTTTCTTACCACCCTATCATACGCCTTCTCTAAATCAATGAAGGAGCAATACACCTTTTGGTTCTTAGCTAAGAACTTTTCGGTGATGCTCCTTAGAGAGAAGATTTGATCCATACATCCCATTCCTTTCCTAAATCCCGCTTGCACATCCCATATTTTCTCATCAGTTTCATTCATCACTCTTTCAATCAGTACCTTAGCATACAATTTACCAACAATGCTGAGTAAGCTGATGCCGCGGTAGTTTTTAGCCTCTTGGTGTGACCCCTTTCCTTTATATAGAGGCACAATCACCGCCTTGCACCAGTCTCGTGGAACTTTGCCACTCGACCAGCATTTTTGGAAAAGGAAGCAGGGCCGCGCCGACCCCAGGCAGCGCCTGTGTGCGGAACCTCTGAAGCGCCTCTTTTTAGGGTTCCCTACCAAAAGATAAAACGGGACCCAATTACTAAGACTTTGCTGTTTATCTGTCTGTCTGTCTCCAGGATGTATCTCATAAAACGTGATAGCTAGAAAGCTGGAATTTTCACAAATGATTTATTTCTGTTGCCGCTATGACAACAAATACAAAAAAACATTTCATACAATAAACGTGTTTTTATCGTATTTTATTGCTTAATTTTGAAAACGTTAATAAGTAGACGCTAATTTTTTTTACAGAATATTTACTTGTAAATCACCTTTCAAAACAAATAATTTAATAACAGTAAAGTAAATAAGAAAGGAGGGCTGCCATACAAAAACGTAATTTTCTATTATAGATGATAGTGCGGAACCCTTCGTGCGTGAGCCGACTCGCACTTGGCCGGTTTTTTAACGATTTTAGACTTTTAAATTATATTTTTAATTATAAATTTTGACTGAAATAAATTTGTAATATTTAAATCACAGCTTTAACTAAATGCTTAAGGGTGTAACGGTGTAAAAAGTACATAAGATAAAATATCATTAATTAATGTCTGTTCCTTCCGCCTAGTCTCTAAAACAGCCGGGAAAAATTATTTTTTTCTATTCAGAATTAGTTTTTTGTTTTATATCTTAAACAGAACTTACATTTATTTGTGTAGAAAATGACTTAAAAATTCATACCGACCACTACTTGAAGCGTTTTTTAATCAGATTTAATAACACTTTCATCGATGACCTGACTGCTTTCTGTCTCTTATGATGGTGTCCAAATGGTTGGTTGAGCCGTAAATTATTTACTTATTTTAGTTGCATTTTTATTACGTTCTTCTTCTTGTTTTCTTTTCCTGATAAGATTCTTGTAACCAGACCAAATCTTTCTTAACTATTTATTATAAAAAATCAACCTTACACACAATTGCAATCAAATGAATGTTCAATTGTTTTGTTTTGTCTTGGCTATCTCGTTCATTTTATCGCACGCATCGCATCGGGTTGCGTACACAACACAAACTCACTAATACATACTAATACAAACTCGACGCCTCTACGGCTCAAAAGAACTGCCGCCGTTTTAACTTTGAGCTCATACATAAGTAATGTAAAATAAAACCCTAAGCGTAAAATGAAACCTTAAACGTGAATAATAATAAACATTAAATATTGAGAGACTTGTTCAATGAGCGTAATAGATGTTTTGTTGTTTACAAGGCGTAAGTTGGGCTATTCTACCTACTTACTTCTAAATCTTTTAGGTAACAAGGTAGGTAGGTAGGTAACAAAAATAATTTAGGTGGCGCGGGCGCGGCGCCCCTATAGTCCTGGCGCCTGTGTGCGCCGCACACTTCGCACACAAGGGCGGCGCGGCCCTGAAAGGAAGTACAACCAAGAAGCCACCAACCCTTTACCAGCCCTCAGCATTTCGATAGTAATCCTATCATACCCTGCCGCCTTCCCTAATTTCATACTTTTCATTGCTTTCATTATTTCTTCCATACTAA
Organism: Bedellia somnulentella; assembly: GCA_963576735.1. Taxonomy (NCBI): domain Eukaryota; kingdom Metazoa; phylum Arthropoda; class Insecta; order Lepidoptera; family Bedelliidae; genus Bedellia; species Bedellia somnulentella. Next base: position 200,876 of record OY755177.1, read on the forward strand.
TCTCGCTGTCACTAAATTCACCCATCTCCCCGTTCCAATCAACATTACTGTCGATTGGCGAAGAAATGGATGCATCCTCTTTCTCAAACAGTCCCTCAAAATAATTCTTCCATACCCGTTTCATGCTACTTTCATCCGTCGCCAATTCACCCTGTTCATCGCTTATTACACTCACTCTCGTGTTTTGGGAAACTCCCTTTTCTTTCCGGATATACTTCCAGAATAACTTTTGGTTATTCCGGAAATTATCAGAAAGTTTCCTCTCACACCACTCTTGCAAATCCCGCTTTTTCTTTTCTATTTTCTTCTTTACCTCATTCTTAACTCTCTTATATTCATCTTCACTTTTCTGCACTACAAGGAAGGTTAATAAAATAGTCACAAACAGTTACAATATGTCACAATTTGGTTAATTTAGATCCCTACAAATTTAGCCTTTTTAGCCAAAAGTATTTTTTTTAGATCTTGTTTGTATTTATTTCAGACCTTGGTCATGTTTATAGACAACCCCGTTTTAGAATTTATGAAAGCCTATTTTAACTTTTTTATCCGCCAATAATTTGTCGCTTAAGAAGAAATTCAATTGCCACAAAAGAAAATCACTGCCAGATAAATTTAAATAAAACCTCAAAACTCATTCAAAACCGCCGCTTTCTAGTTAAGATGCTACCTCTAATTATTCGCCAAAGTAGATTATTTACTATCCATTTTCAGTTTTTTTACGACCCGGAATGGTATCAATTTGTCGCCGGGTTAAAAACATGCCTTTGATTATTAGGTAGATATTAGTTTGTCAATCAATTCTGTTAAGTGCAGGATCTGTCACTATTGCGACACCATCTTAAAGAGATGCTATTATCAGCCACACCAAACTGTCATTATAAAACTTCTAAATAACCTTCATTGCCTTCCAACTGTTAGCTGCATCAGTAACAATCACCGGCTGGGTTGAGTAAGCATATTTCCGTTCAAATTCGTGCGACGAGATGTTGGCGACCCTGGCCACCCCTTTCACGTCCACGCACATACTGCAATGCTCCGGAGGACGAAACACCGCCTTGGATATTGACGGCAACTCCAGAGAGCAACTCTGGAAATTAACAAATTTTACTTACTTACTTACTTATACTCACGCCCATTATTCCCATTGGGGTAGGCAGAGACTATCGATCGCCACTTAGTACGATCTTGACAAACCTCTCTTGCTTCCCTTACATTCATTATCCTTCTCAAACATGCTCTTTTATTCTTCTCACTTCGGACCCCCGCCTTTATAAGAACGTTTTCTATCTGGTCCAGAAACGTTTTACGAGGCCGTCCTCTACTAACATTCCCATCCACATTGGCTCTATATATCTCTTTCGCTACTTTATTTTCATCCATCCTCTCTATGTGCCCAAACCACCTCAACATTCCTTTTTCTATCTTGCATACTACGTCATCTTTCAAACCTACTCGTTCACGGATCACAGTATTTCTCACTCTATCACACAGCCTTACATTACATATACTTCTGAGGGATCTCATTTCCACTGCATTAACTCTACTTTCATGCTTCTTCTGCCATGCCCAACATTCACTACCATACATCAGCGTGGGAACCAGAACAGCATTATGCACAGCCATTCGAGCCTTTTCTGACAACGACTGGCTCAACATCAGACTGTTCATGGCTCCATTCACCGCGTTTCCCTTTTTAACTCTCCTTTCAATATCTTCCTCACATTTTCCATCCCTAGTAAACAAACTCCCCAGATATACAAATTCTTTCACTTGTTCCACTTTCTTACCATTTATAACAATGTCACATTCTGTCATACTTTCCTCGCTTTCAAAAACCATTGTTTTGGTTTTGTCCACATTCACTCTCATTCCCTTTCTTTCGAAAGACTTACCCGCAATGTTCACCATCTCCTGCAACTCATTTACCGTTGATGCAAGTAACACTTGATCGTCAGCGTTTAGGAGGCATTTAATGATGAACCCTCTCATTTTCAGTCAATAATCACTTTCGCGCAGTTCTTTCAAACAGTCGTCCATGAACAAATTGAAGAGCCACGGAGAAGCCACACAACCCTGTCGAACACCCCTAGAGATCTCAAACCAGTCCGTGTCTTCTCCGTTTACTCTCACACATGCATTGGAATCCTCATAGAGTGACTCCAATGCACGTATAAGTTGGCTCCCCAAACCGAACTTAGACAACACCTTCCACAAATACTTTCTTACTACCCTATCATACGCCTTCTCCAAATCAATGAAGGTGCAATACACTTTTTGGTTTTTTGCCAAAAATTTCTCTGTGATGCACCTTAAGGAGAAGACTTGATTCATACATCCCATTCCCTTCCTAAATCCTGCTTGTACATCCCAATTTTTTTCATCCGTTTCTTTCATCACCCTTTCGATCAGAACTTTCGCATACAATTTGCCGACAACACTGAGTAGGCTGATACCACGGTAGTTTTTTGCTTCTTGGCGTGACCCTTTCCCTTTATATAGGGGCACAATCACGGCTCTACACCAATCTTTTGGTACTTCGCCAAGTGCCCAACACTTCTGAAAAAGGAAGAACAGCCAAGAAGCCACTAACCCTTTACCAGCCCTCAGCATTTCGACACATATCCTATCATATCCTGCCGCTTTTCCTAGTTTCATACTTTTCATCGCTTTTACAATTTCTTCCATACTTATCATACTTTCAGACACGTCACCCATTACCTCGTCACAATTTACATCGCTATCAATTGCTGAAGTAATGGGATCATCCTCTTTTTCAAAGAGACCCTCAAAATATTCCTTCCATACTCTTTTTATTCTTGTTCCATCAGTCATAAGTTCCCCTTTTTCATCCTTCATCACACTTGTACTCGTGTTTTGAGAAACTCCCCTTTCACGTCTAATATATTTCTAAAATAATTTTTGATTACTTTGGAAATTATCGGAGAGTTTCTTTTCACTCCATTCTTTCAGATCTCGCTTTTTCTTCTCTATTTTATTCTTAACCGCTCTCTTTATTCTCTTATATTCAACTTCAAATCTCTCAACTTCGTCATCATTTATACACACATTCATCCGTTTACTAGCTTTGATTGCTAGTAAATCGAGCCAGGCTTTCTTCTTTTCATTCACAGCATCTTTCACACTTTTATCCCACCAACTTGATGTTGGTCGATTTTTCCTCTTGCTCAATCCACAAACATCCGTCGCACATTCAATTACCGCAGATTTGAGCACATTCCAAGCATCTTCTATTTCCATATCATCCGTCATTTCTACGCAACTTAGTCGTTCATCCAGTTTCTCAATATATTCATCTCCCATTTTTTCATTATCTACCAAATTTTCTACTTTTATTCTAGAAATTTCAGTAGTTGACACTCTTGTCCTATGACGCCAACGCTTGAACAGACCCCTTACTCGTGATACAACGAGGAAATGATCTGTTCCTACGTTGGCACCTCTATAAACTCTAGTGTCAACCACCTTTGATTTCAGCCTTTCATCAACAATCACAAAATCTATCATACTTCTCTCGCTTCCTCGCTTAACAAAGTGTTAGTAACACAAAGATTCCTCTCCAAACATACTTCAATCAATTTATCACCATTTTCATTCACTCTATTATCCCCAAATTTACCTAATACTCTTTCACAACCGTTGCGTGTCACACCAACCCAACCATTAAAATCTCCTAACATTATTATCCTTTCATTCAAATCACACCCATTCACTATATCACCTAGTAAATTCCAGAACTCCTCCCTCGCGGTTAAAGATTTTGACATGTCCGGCGCATAGACGCATATTACACGTAGCCGGACCAGCCCGACTTTTAACTTAACCCAGAGGAGCCTTGGACTCACACACTCATGCTCTGACATACATTGAACCATCCTTTCAGACATAAGAAGTCCCACTCCTTGGCAAGCTCTGATATTAGGGTCGACCCCCGACCAGATGGCAGTAATTGATCCAAGTTGCGAGACCTCTTTGCCCTTACACTTCGTCTCATTTACACACAACAAATCTAAATTCTTTTCTTTCATTACCAGACATACTTCATCTAACTTTTCTAACATCCCTCCGTAAACATTCAACGTACTAAAGCGGGTCTCGTCAGCCCACTTTTCGCCCAATGAGAATCTATGACGTGATAAGTGGCGAGCTCTATCGCCGTCTCCGTGTTTATTATTCCTCGAACACATGTGATTCCCACGAGTAGCTAGGGAATTATTCTGTCCACTTTGTCAGAGCCCCGCTTGACAAAGCAAGGTTATTTAGTACCCAGAGTTCACCAGGCTCCGGGACGGCGGCACGCTATCGACCAGGCTCACCCCTGGCCACGCATCCATCAGCACGGCAGACTTTGGATTGGTGTAAGGGCGAAGATGGTAAAAGCCCTGATCCCTTAGTCGACTCCTACGAAACACCCACGGGAAGAAATGGGGTAGTGCTATTCTATGCCGACACTACACAGCAAAAAATTTTATTTGTGAAGAATATGCATTTTCATTTTTCTGGCATTACATGGCATAATAAAACAATGTGAGAATGAAAATAAAAACCGATAAAGGGAGATAAATAAATACTCATCGCTAACAGCATATGTCCTCGAGGATTACAGAATTACAAGTATTTCTGTAAATGTCTTATAATTTTTGTCTCTAGACCCCATTATATGAGGTGTGAGAGACTGAGAATGTCACGCGAGAATCTCTATTCTGTAATGGCAGATTTTGTATGAACAATAACATCTGGGGGCACGGCAATGCCCCCGCCAAGTCGAGCGCGAAGCAAACACTGCCGTACCATCCTTTTCTGGAACCGTTTCGCCGCATTTTCAGGGCCCCATTCGAGAACCTCTGGATAGGATTGAAACGCTGAAATTTTCGTCACCTAGAAATTCGTAATCACACACTTGAAATCCAAAATTTCAAGTCGGTAGATCAATTAATTCCGAAGTTAAGCTAATGCAAAGTTTCGCATTTTCGACACTGACTGACTGACTCACTGATCATCAAAATAGAACTAGTACTTTCCATAGACCTAGAGAGCTGAAGTTTGGTACAGAGGTAGATTTTAACACCCACATAAAGAAACAACTATCAGAACAAGGTTTATTGAAGATCTGGACTACCTGGTGACGCTGATGAGAAAACATAATAAAAATACTGCCAAACTATAAATAAGCGTATTTACGAGAAATAATAGATAAAAATATCACTCAATAAATAAAAATATTCAGTCCAATAATTATTATTATTTATGTACCAGCACTCAGCCGCGGCTTCGCTCACGTTATTTAGCATTAGTACCAGTAGTCGTCACTAGACTGCGCTGGCTGTATTTTAAATCCCGGTAGCGTATTTATTTACACATTTAAAAGTTTTTTTCGTGTATTTTAAAGATTTGAGAAGTCGTGGAGTTTATTTTTATTTGATTTCACAAGTTGATATAATAATAAGAAAATGTGACTATTCAATCAGTGTACGTCCTGTCAAAAAGAAGTGAAATCCAACCAAAACATTCTGTAAAAAACTAGCCAAGTCTTGATAGAGCTGCTTGTTTATCTCTAAAAAGTAATGAAATATCTAAAATAAGTGGAGCCAAGTCTAAGGTTCCAGCAAACAAGCAGCTCTATCGAGACTTGGCTTGTTTTTTACAGAATGTTTTTGGTGGGATAAGTATTATAATAAATAAATAATATGTAATAATGTATTTATTTTATGTTTTTTATTTATTTTTTCACGTGAAATACTTCCCTTACATGCATTATGCTACGGAGAGCCTATCGCCGTTTTGTACGAATAGTTAAAATATTGCAATAGTTTACCTCACCACCGTAAATAAAAAGGTTTTTTTTAATAATTGTAACAATCGCATTAATAGAATTATATAAAATGTGAAGATAGTCCAAAAACATGGTAGCCAAAACGTTAAATTAAGAAAAACTAGTACATTATCGCACTAGAGCATAATAGAGTAAGATCCCGGTGCCCCCAGACGTTACTTATTTTCTCATAAGAAATATAAATGGGATAAAGTAGTGTTAGTACGTACTTTGAGTGTGTGCATACCTGCTACCTTGGGTCGACGGCCAATTCATAGGTACCAGGTGCTAAAGGTAGATAAATACAGTACTGATTTTTCTTAAATTCTCAGTGCTGATTTTTACATATGTTTTAGATATTGTTGTTAAAAATTAATAATCATTATTGCCAGACACTTTCCATCGGCGTTTGCCCTTACCAGACGCTTTAAAGCTTTAAATAAAAAACGTATTCTTACTTCGATATTGCAGTAATTATGCTGGGCAATATGCATCATTTAAAAAATGATGACTCCCATGTGTGGATATTGACTGGCACTGGAAATAAAGTTAGATAAATTGATATCACTGAGATTTATAAACATTTAGGACCTACATGAAGCCGTTGCTTGCCAGGATTTCACGCAATAACTGTGTGTGGTTGTGATTACAATCCAGCTTTTTTTAGAAAAGGCAAGCCAAGGCCATTTAATGTATTGAAAAAAAAAGTAGAGTACCAGATAGCATTTATGAAACTCAGCGATGTAGACTTTTTCAGTGACTTAGAACTGGAGCAAAATGTGTTCAACACTATACAAAAATTTATTTGTGAACTGTACAACGTGGCCGGAATAATTGACGTAGATGCTGCCCGACTCCAACTCTTCATCAACACTTATATGGTTTGTGACGTAAATGAAGAGTTCAATCGTAAAAATATGAAAAACTTTGATGCTAGTAACTTACCACCATGCAAAAGTGAGCTTTCACAGCAGTTTCGTCGAGCTAATTATATCACTAGTCTCTGGAAAAATGCTCATATGAAGAAAATTAGTATTTTTAGTCCTGACAATAGTGGGTGGACGTTGAAAGATAATATATATCATTTTAACCGGTTCGATGGGGACCAATTGCCAAGCTTTGTCAGTGAATCGCTTCAAGAAGAATCAGGTATTATACTTTAAATTTGAATAATTGATATAACCGTATAACTCTTTGATTCTTAATTATGTTATTTTTGTTACAGAAAATGAAAGTAATATGGATGATAATGAAGATAGTCAATGCCAACATTGGGTTGATAATGACTTATCAAACTTAGACGATGATGACGATGACAGTAAAGATCACGCTGAATGTTCAAACTACAAATAATCCGAAAGAAGAAAGACATGTATAGCTTTGTATAATTTTAAGATTTAATAAACATGAATTTTTAAATAGTAGTATTCAATTTAACTCGATGATAAGATGTGAAACATAGGTTAAAGAAACTTATATTTATTATTTATAAAATTTTCTCAACCCAGATCACTTTAAAATACCTTGTAATCTTCAGGTTCGATTCCATTTTGTATCTAACGAATCTTTAATCTTTCTTGATTATATCGAACAGAGCAGAATTTTAGCGACACTTTATGTGTGTCTGGGGGGATGTTTGACCCCTCCAATTGGTCTGGCTGCTGACCAGGGGTGTTCAAATAGTTCCCCAAGTATCATACATAAAAATGAAGAGTGAGATTGTAAGTAAGAATATGTTTTTTTTTTTGAAGCTTTAAAGCGTCTGGTAAGGTTAAGCGCCGATGGAAAGTGTCTGGCAATAATGATTATTAATTTTTAACAACAATATCTAAAACATATGTAAAAATCAGCACTGAGAATTTAAGAAAAATCAGTACTGTATTTATCTACCTTTAGCACCTGGTACCTATGAATTGGCCGTCGACCCAAGGTAGCAGGTATGCACACACTCACAGTACGTACTAACACTACTTTATCCCATTTAAATTTCTTATGAGAAAATAAGTAACGTCTGGGGGCACCGGGATCTTGGACTATAATGACAAGAAATAAATTACAGTTTTAGTAATAATCGATTATACATGCCTAAATTCAGAGCAATAATAAAAACCACAAAACTGTTGAAAATGTATTTATGGTATCAAATTGTATAATAAAATACAAAGTAAACAAAACCGTGCTAAGCAGGTATAAAAAATAGTTTTAATTACATAATTCAGATATAGTTAAACAGCAATAACAACAACCCTTTGAAGAGGCAGTTTGTGCAGATACCAATACACATGTCTAAATTTAAACCACTTAGTTACTTATACTCATGCCCATTATTCCCATTGGGGTAGGCAGAGATTATCCATCGCCACTTAATACGATCTTGACAAACCTCTCTGGCTTCCCTTACATTCATTATTCTTCTCATACATGCTCTTTTATTCTTCTCTCTTGATACCCCCTTTATAAGAACGTGGTCTAGAAACACCTAAATTAAAACATCCTCACGAAATCAAAATATCACGTATAGAAAAGACACAGACTTAGGAACCGGTATTTAAAACCATTGATCACAGATTGAAAAAGACAGAGCTAAACAAATATTATAATAATATTTTTATACCTCAGAAGACATGCCAGTATATATCCAATATAAAAACAGGAAGGTCGCCATTAAAATTGAAAACCGACGTCCTCTATTTTCAAAATACGAGTATTTCGTTGCATGGCTTTCACTTATCCCGCGCAATTCTATACTTGACAAATAAGATTGGCTCAAATGCGAACTATTTATTTTGTTTATTATTTTTAATAGTTTAAGTTCAGCTATTTTATGTTTTTTGTCTTTACTGTGTTGCGGCGCGGGGGCCATCGCGACTCTTGGGAAACTGGAAGTGCTCTCACCAACTTTGTAGCTTTATAGTCGCAATTTCTACGCCATGCGTTTGGGATTTATATAGAGCCTTCAACATGTTATCTCACTTTAAAATAATATTATCTTACGAATGTGCAAAATAAAGAGATTAATATTGTAATTGTAAGCTCTCTTCATTTCTTATAAATACTTATAATTGAACTGAAGAATGAAATTTTACAATTTTTATTTGTTTTAGTGTTTTCACAAATATAAGTAAATTGGGAAATAAGTAGAAGCAATAATGATTTATCATAATAGGCTTTATTTCAGCCATTTGATCAGTGAAGTAAGGAAGAATAATATATGTTTTTTATTATTGGCCGTGGCCGTGGCCGAGTGGATAGGTGACTAGCTTCTCGGTCCGGAGGTTGCGGGCTCGATCTCTGTTGAGAGCAACATTATTGTGATGAGTTTAATGTTATGTTTCTTACAGCAGTGATGATCAATGATACTATGTTATCTTTGTTAAAACAAGCCTTATTCTAAAGGGTTTAATAAAATGACGGAGTTCTTTGCTCCTATAGTTGCTTCTATCAACCCCAATAAGCACAACATACATATACTAACGGCTGTAAATCCCTAAAAGGGGTAGCCAGAGCTAAGGAATTAGAAATTCCTCGGCCACTTTCGGAAGTTGCTTGGGGAAAAGATGGTAAAATAAAGGTTGTTGGTGATGGGTCTCCAACCGCATCGCCCAAAAATCCCCTAAAAAGCCCCAATACCGTTAGTCGCCTTTTACGAACACCCACCGGAAGAAATGGGGTAGTGCTATTCTAAGCCGACACTACACAGTAAAGCACAAGTAATTATTATTGCATATTTTTTTAATGTAGTAGGTAATAAGATACTTCCCTTCATATGGCATAGCTTTTAAGACAGCCTGTATACAGATGTAATATAAATAATCAAAATATTTACATTACATTCTAAGAACAAAACATCTAAATTTTATTAAATAAGAGTTACGTCGGCGGAGACGATCCAACCCGCAAACGCGCAAACGCCACCTTTGTTGTAACCAACAACAATGGGTGCTCTCTTTATACAAATATATCAAACAATACAAAGATTTAAGTAATAGTATGTTCATCTCTTACTAAATACAACGAAGCTGTTCCTCTTCCACGATGCTTAAACAATGGTCCGGTTAGTGGGTAATGTGATCGACACGCAATAGCTGTGAAATTGCAATCCGTTATCAGTAAAGACAGGCGCAGCTGCGGTATTACGCGGGTCGATCATACGCACGACAGGGCGGCCGGTCCACCGCCCCCGCACGATTATACTTACTTATACTCACAACCATTGTTCCCATTAGGGTAAGAAAAAAGAAAAAAGATTTATTTGTTACAAAAAAAACCGTGTAGTGCCGGCTTAGAATGTCACTACCCCTTTCTACTCACATATGTCGTAAGAGGCGACTAAGGGTATGTAACTTTTGAAGTGGTTTTACTGTTGGATACCCATTAGAAAGGATCCAAACGTGGCTGAGGATGAGGAGTTTCTAGCTCGGAAGCTCTGCTTTCCCCTTTTCGGGATTTATGGCCGTGAGTACATATATCTATGTACATCCAAAAAAACTCTGTATAATATATAGTTGAATAATGTTCATGGTAAAATAATTGATAGCTGAATAATATTCATGGTACCAAAAAGTTCCAGCAAAAGGTAAGCAAAGACTATCGTTCGCCACGTTGTACAGTCCTGACAAAAACTCCCTTTCTTCCCTCACATTCACCATTCTTCTCATACAGTGCGCTTCTTCCTTCTTTTCTTTTTCTTTCGGACTCCTGTCTTTGTATGACTTATGAACATTTTCAAATGTCATGCGCAGTCGTCCTTACCAACAACACCATCTACACTTTGATTAACACTCACACCATGCGACACGGAGTGTGTGATATATTATCACAGATAATATAATTCTAATCAAAAAAGATGGGCAATAGGGATCGTCAACAACTCGAACTGGACCTAAACCCTATTAGTTTCGTCAAATCCTGTCTGTCCGTGTGTCATTAACACAGCAATTTATTTCCGAAACTATTTAGAGTACTCGGTTGAAAATAATAAGATGATGTAAACTGGTAACCGCTTCAATGGTTTAGATAACAAAAATAGTGGGGATCCCCATATAAGAAACTAAATAAAATAAAATAACTAGCTGACCCGGTAAACGATGTTTTGCCATATAAAATAATACTAAGGAATTTCTAATCTATAAAATAAAAATAAAATGTTAGGCGTAGACAACCCTTATCACTTAGGAGCTTAAAAATTGTTATAAACCTATTCTGCGTGTATCCTTTACCGAATGTGAAGTAAACCTGTATTTGTGGGGTGTCTATAATTAGATCTATAAAAGTGACATCAAGATTCCCAAACCATTTGTTTTTTATTAAATCGAGCATTTTAAAGATATAAACTCCCAAAGTGGTAAAATTTGTGGCCCCCGCCCTCTGCCTTTTCAAATAAGGAGATAAATAAAATATATGATAATATTTTATAACAACGAAAATTGGTTTGAATAAAATATTAAGCAGTTTTTGAGATATAACACATTTTGTAAAACTAAAAATTCAACTCTGTTTTTCATACAATCACTATGAAAACGAAGATAAATTTGCATATAAAAATCTCAAGACTCAATTCAAACGTTTTCGCCGTATCTCTCCGAAGGAGTGGCAGGCAGAGGTACAGTATTTTTCTTGGACAGTGTACTCACGTGATCGGGGGCAAGACTATCACCGTTTTATACGTACCTATACTCTGTCACTTGACTTAGTAAAACTTAGCTATTTGAGTTATCTTTCGAATTTTTCCTTCAGCTTTAAAAACCATGCAAAATAACCATACATTTGACTTTAAAAAAGACACAATGGTGTAGGCCCAACTCGGGATTTGAACCCACGCTTCTCTGCATGATAAAGGATGTCCTAGCCGCTGATTAACACGGTTGTTACATGTTATATTAATTTCATGTTTTTCTAAATATATTACTTCGCTTACATGGTAAATCCCAAATACAGTTATACAGACTAATAAAGTTAAGTATCCTTGCGATTACCCAGCCACTTAAAAAGCCTCATATCATAGTCACCTCGTAGGTATGCCACCCATAGAAAAGTTGGGTAGTGCTATTCTAAGCTGACACTAAAAAAGTTGAAATACTACGAATAATATTTCTGGGTAAATACAATTGCCGATAGGCCTGCGAGAATACACTCTCCAGATGAAACGTAACTACACTTAAGATAAGACGATGCGTTCTCTAACTGTAGTGTCGGCATCGCATAGCATTTAACCGTATTTTAGGGTTTAATGAGTTTTGGGCACTGTGGCTCGCGACACATCACCGACCACTATTATTTTACCAACTTTTTCCGACTCAACTTCCTCAAAAATGCCTCAAGAATTACCAATTTTGAAACTCGGGCTATCCTTTTTTAGCATAAATAGCCGTGAGTTTAAGCATGTATATATGCGCGTTGATGTGTAATGCCGGTTTAGAATGTCACTACCCCTTTCTACCCACGGGTGTCGTAAAAGGCGATTAAGGGTATGGGTCGGAGCGGAGACCCATCACCAACGAAACTTTATTTCTACCATCTTTTCCGCTATCAACTTCCAAATTTGGCTGAAGAGTATCCAGCTCTGAAGCTCTGGCTTGGCTACCTCTTTTTGGGATTTATGGCCGTGAGAATATGTAATATATGTATGTATAGCAACCGTGATAGCCCAGTGGGTAGAACACTCGGTTATCGTGCAAACGACTAGTGTTCAAATCCTGGGTCGGTCCTACACCAATTTGTCTTTTCTAAAGACATATGTGTGGTTAATTTATCATGGTTGTTAACGGTGAGGGAAAACATCGTGAGGAAACCCACATGGCTGAGTTGTACTTAGTCATGTGACAGTGTATTCGTACAAAACGGCGATAGGCCTGCCCCCTATCACGTGAGTACACTGTCCATGCAAAACGGGGGTACTCTGAACACCAGGTGACAAAGTCACGTGATGTTCAGAAGTATTAGTACCTCTGCCAACCCCTTCGGGGATATGCGGCGTGAACGTTTAAGTTTATGTATGTATATGTCACAGCCAACTGGTAAAATCAGCCAGCTGACAAAGCAGCTATATGCGTTCTGTAAATTAAAAACACGTATATGGAGATACTGTGATAAAAATAGGTAAAATCAAAACTTATCCATCTCATTGTTGTTCATAACTTAACACGGCACTGCATGCATTGTTGTGACTGTCAATGTCAAAAACGTCATTAATGTGAAATAAATATCACAGACGTCAATTTTCATTGTTTTGATTTGAGGTAAAATGTGTTGAAATTGTGGACAATCTATCTGTTTATCAGCTAAAATTTTTAACAATGCTGTGTTTCAAGTGAACTGGATTGTTGATAAATTAAAGACATGGCAGCAATACTGGGTGCTGGACTAGGAGGACTCTCCGCCGCGTATTATCTTATTAAAAAAGGATTGAATGGTAAACTGCCACTGTACATTATTGAAGCTAGTTCTGGCTGTGGAGGATGGGTGAAATCTGTAAGAACTGAAAACTACGTCTTCGAACAAGGCCCTAGAACTATAAGACCCAAAGGAGAAATTGGTACAAATACACTTAATTTAATAGAAGATCTCGGTCTAAGCGACTATGTTTACCCCATAACATCAGAACATCCGGCTGCCAAGAACAGGATGATATACGCAAACCAAAAGCTTCATACCCTTCCGTCCAGTCTGATGAGTGTTTTCGGTAAAACTACACCATTTACTAAGCCTCTTATCTATGCAGCGTTATATGACTGGAGACAGCCAGCAGAGACCAAAGATGATGACTCAATATATGGTTTTGTGGAAAGAAGATTTGGTAAAGAGATAGCAGATTATGCAATATCACCTATGATCTGTGGTATTTGTGCAGGGGATGCCAAAGAAATAAGTGTAAAATTTCTCATGAGGAGCTTATTTGAATATGAGCAAGACCATGGTGGTGTTGTTAAAGGTCTTCTAAAATCTATGATGAAAAAACCAGAAACAAAGTACAAAATACCTCAAGGAGCCCTCGCATCTACTGCTAAAGATGACCATTGGAGTGTGTATACTCTAAGAGGTGGTCTGCAGTTACTACCAGAAACATTGTCAAAGCATGTACTAAAGAATCATAATGTAAAAATTAACTATGAAACCAAAATTAAACAAATAGAGTTTTTTAATTCAGGAACAATAGAAGTGCAATGCTCAGGTGATACCCCGATGGAAGCAAGACATATATACTCCGCAATACCTTCGTATCAGCTAGCTGATTTGCTACAGAAGCAACATCCTGAATTGTCTGATGATCTGCGACAAATACCTTTTGTTACTGTAGGGATAGTAAACTTTTATTTTGCTAATGATAGCAACATTGTTCCACCTGCTTTTGGTTTCCTAGTCCCTCCAATAGAGAAAATTCCCATTTTGGGTGTGGTTTTTGATTCCTGCTGTCTGCCAGACCAGAATGGCACAGTTTTGACTGTAATGATTGGTGGAAAGTGGTTTGACACCATATTTGGAGCCAATCCAAGTGAAATAGATGTGTATGATGTGGCCATGAAGGAGCTAACTAAAATATTGAAAATAAAAACAAAACCTACATCATATCATGTGAACATCTTAAACAAATGCATACCGCAGTATGTTGTGGGCCACTATGAGAGAGTAGAGAAAATGAGAAAGTATATAATTGATAAACAACTACCACTAACGTTGGTAGGATCTAGTTATGATGGAGTTGGAATTAATGATGTCATTTATTCAGCAAAATCACAAGTGGAGCAAGACTTTTCATTTATATAAATCTTATTACTGTCTAACTTGTTAATTTTTATTAAGTTATTAGTTGCAATAGTCAAGTTTTAGAACTATTTTAAACAGAAATAAGGGGATGCATTTCTAATGGTGCATTTTATATGTGTTGTCCAACATGCATTCATAGTGTTATTATGAAAGTTTACACAAAAATATAGACACAATATTTGTTAAAAATATTGTCTATTATGTTGTAAAAATATAACCAAAATATGAATGGAGTACAATGATAAGAAGGTTTTATGATGTTCAGTATTTGCTTTAAAAATGTGCTATGTGCGAATATGAAATTCTGCCAAACTGCACGAGATCTCTTTGCATTTGTATGTATTTCTTATCATTTGTAGTCCTTTGTTTCTCTGTCTACCAAAGATACTGTTCTTTGGGTTTTAGTAATGTTATTTTAATTCGTTTTATTTTGTGTTTTTTAGTTTACTTTTTATCATATTTTATCAAGGTTTTATTTGTTTCTGAGAGTTTATTAAAATATGACGTAATTTAATGATTAGTCACACTGCCATGTAAATTGTCATTAATAAAAGTAAACTGTGATACAAATTAGAGATAAGTTTTGGGAATTAAATGACATGTGTACAGATACTCTTTCATTTGCAGAATCAAAATCACTGGAATTTAGCTAACTGTGCCTAGTTTTTAAGGCTTTTATGTATATCCTTAAAAAGGAGTGATATTTTTGCTCCTCAGTACGTATGTTCGCCTCCTGCTTTTTAGTTTAATTTCATACCCAACTATTCTTCCTATTAACTTCCAAATGTGGCTGAAGAGTTTCTAGCTCTTAAGCTCTAGCTACCCCTTTTGGGATTTATGGCCGTGAGTATATGTATGTATGTTTGTATGCATACCCAAGTGACACAATTCATCTTCATCTCCGAACTTTTAAATAAAATAATTTTGAGGAATAAATGCTTTTTTATGCCTGTATGAACAGATTGATGAATGTAAGAGCAGCTCGAGAGGTTTGCCAGGAATGTAGTCTCTGCCTACCATAGTAAGAACTAATGGCGTGAGTATATATGTATTGGATTATTCATGCACTTTTCTCAGATAAATACTTATTGTGCAGACTACTAGTGTTCTAATCCCGGGTCGGTCTTACACCAATTTATCTTTTCTTAAGACGTACGTGTGGTTAATTTATCGTGACGAAACCTACATGGCTAAGTTGTACTTAGTCATGTGACAATGTATTCGTACAAAACGGTGATAGACCCGCCCCCTATTACGTGATTACACTGTCCAAGCAAAACGTGGGTACTTTCAACACCAGGTGACAAAATCACATGATGTTCTGAAGTATTAGTATCCCTGCCAACCCCTTTGGGAATATTTAGCGTGAACGTTTGAGTCCTTATCAGATAATAACTACAGAAATGGCTTGTACTAGACGTGTGGCACACAATCATCCCGGGTTATTTCTTTCCTGTCTGCCATTGTTTATGACCTACCCGTAACTACCCACGCCGAATAAACCTTGTACGAAACAGTAGAGTTAGAGCGTCTTGCCTTATAAGCAAAACATTTACTCATTGCTGTGTAGTGTCGGCTTAGAATAACACTACCCCATTTCTGCTACTCAGTGAGTAAATACATACATACATACATATACTCACGACTATAAATCCCAAAAAGGGGTAGCCAGAGCTAAGGAACTAGAAGTTCCTCAGCCTCTTTTGGAAAGTTGAGTGGGGAAATGATGGTTGTTGGTGATGGGTATGGTATCCAACCGCATCGTCCAAAAATCCCTTAAAAGCCCCAATACCCTTAGTCGCCTCTTACGACACCCGTGGGTAGAAAGGCGTAGCGACATTCTAAGCCGGCACTACACGGCAAATGTGCATATTCGATATATTACGTATGTATTGAGTGTTTCTGTTCTTTCCCGTGATTTCTTCATTACTGTGGACTTGTAATCTATCTCGCTGAAGGATCTCAGAGCTCAACTGCGTCATCTCACTTCTTCAATCTCCATCCCCATGACCATGTGGTGACAGTTTCCTACAATCTCAATCAAGACGCACGGCAGTGCGTCAAGCCAAGCCAAGGCGGCGAGCGCGCACCGTATGTGTATATTACACGAACCATTTGGAGCGACTTTTTACACAATCATAACTCAAAATCTAATCAACATAAACCAACCAAATTTGGCTCATTTGTTGATATCAAGGATACAAACTAGTAGCCCAATTTCCATAAATACATAACAAAGGGTTATTAAGATATAAACGTCCAAAAATCGCGATTTTTTTAGTGACTCACTGACATATAGATCAAAAAGCTAACCCACTTCCAGATATCCCAGGAAGTTGAAATTCGGCATCCAGGTCGGTGATCAAATATTAACAAAGGAAAAAATCTGAAAACGGAGAATTTTTAAGATTTTTCAATATTTCCCTCACAAGAACATTTTGTATAGAAATCATAATAAATCCCATGATGAAATGTTGTTGACGCTAATATAAAACTCCGTTCTGAAAAGGTTTAGGTATGCTATGCATACTTACTTGATCATTCATTAAACTTCGACGCTAAAGTTATTTGCAATTACAAAACTCAAACTATGAGTATAGGTACTAACTGTACTAGCACAGCCCGGTTGGTTGCGAACAATAGCAATACATTTCTTCAATATATAAAAACTCAGATTCGATTCCTGTCGTACTAATTAATAGGTATCATAATACCTAGTACCTATCTCATGTCAGCAGAACGGCGACCACTGTATGAGTCATACAGTATGACACAACATCGGATAGCGTTTTCATAATATATAGATACCTACTAATCATTAAACCTACGGAAATTAAATAAAATGATTTGATTTTGTGTAATGTCAGTGCTCATAATCATATTTAATAACATAATACTATTTATGATTGTAATAATGATAATTACATACATGAAATAACATAAACTAACTTAAACTTAGTCGCTACCACGTCGCTACAAGCGTGGGGCCACAGGAGATCACAGGGCAAGACGCGCGGGGTGAGGGGCAGAGGCGGGGCATGACTGGATCTGCGAACGTACCAAAGCGAGCCCCCCATGCTGTTCGGTTGTCTAGCGAAATCCCGCCTATAAGGTTGAGTTTTATGCTTCGTCGTCGTATGAGTTACAGCTGGTAACGGTGTTGTAAATTCTGCTTTTTTTCTTGCTGATTTTTTTTAGATTGGGTTGTTTGTAGGTTTGTTTCTTTTGCCAAATTCATTGATTTGTTTGATTAAAATAGTAGATAGATAGTAAGGTAGGTATAAAATCAAACGCAGAAAAAAAAACCAACTTATTTCTTAACAAAAAGTAATGATATCCCACCAAAAACATTTTAAATGTAAAAAATGTTAGCCAAGCAAATACAATACAAAAATTTATAATATGTTAACTAAAAGACTTCGCAGACAAAAGGATTGATATCTGAATGGTTGCCAAGCACTGCAGATAATCCTGAAATACAAAGTAGATAACAAGTTAAATTAAAGTTTTGATTTAATTTGGCTAGTTTTCATGATAACTCGTATGTGGAAACGAGCCAAGTTAAATCAAAACTTTAATTTAACTTGTTATCTACTTTGTATTTTAGGATTATCTGCAGTGCTTGGCAACCATTCAGATATCAATCCTTTTGTCTGCGAAGTCTTTTAGTTAACATATTATAAATTTTTGTATTGTATTTGCTTGGCTAACATTTTTTACATTTAAAATGTTTTTGGTGGGTACACTTATTATTAACTTAATTATTAGTAACCTTTCTTACCTTTTAAGTAGGAAGCAAGAAGGTGCTTCTTCTCTTAGCAGGCAACACTGGGTTACGATGATATTTGATCTTAATCTTTTCAGGCAGACCTTTTCTAAGAGCAGATTGAGGGTTGTAGGGAGGAAAACTAATCAGTAATTAAATAGACTTTGGTAATTGCAAAATACTTTATTATAAGCTTAATTTAATATAAATAGTTGTGAGTAAAAAGCTCCACTTCATCATTTAAACATACGTAATATTAGTTTAAAACCATACTTTAACTTATACTGCATATTGCCCTATCTTGTCTTTCATCATATTAAAAAATATTTTAATCTCAAATTCAGTATAATATATTGTCAGAATCAAAGACAGCTAAATCCAATAGTTGGTATCAAACACAGCTATGTCCAACACAAATTATTTAAAATAGCCCATAAATCCCCATATCACTATACTTTTGTTGGTACACCTATTTATTTTGTACTAGAGCATCCTGTCAAACAATCATGTTTAGGCTGCGTCCCCAGTAGGCAAACTGTTAGCCGCCGACAGAGTGAGCCGCAAATTTGCAGCGAACTGAAATTTGAGTCAGCTGCAGACTCAAATCAATTTTCGTGCGTCGCAAGCAAACTGTAAGAGTTTAGCCGACCGACTGAATTATAATAATTATATAATTGAGTCACTGCGCCCGGCGAACAACCAATCGCCGCCGCCGACTGGAACCAGTTTTGGTGGGAGTCGGCCGCTCACTAAGGTAGTCGGCGCGCGTAACGCTGCAAACTGCGTACAGTGAGTGCAAAACTAGCAAACTGTGAACACTCCATTTGAAATATATGGAAGGGCGTACTAAACCGATACGCCGCTAACTTAGTCGGCGGCTAACAGTTTGCCTACTGGGGACGCAGCCTTACGGTGTTGCCAAATAAAAATAAAATAACAGTTTTTTTCGATAAATAAAAGATGTTATTAAAGGAAAGAAAAATTTCGACACTGGCGGGGTTCGAACCCGCGACCTTCGGCTATACGCCCCCGTCGCTCTGCCAACTGAGCTACAGTGTCAGTTGGCATCCAGCGCGAAATTTCTCTATCCTTTGTTTCTTTTTTACACGTTCAAGTAGTGTTTGCGTTTCCTACCTCCGAATTTTAACTAATTCGGACGGCCACTTGTCTACCTTTTCAGATAGAATGCAAATGTTGGAAACGCCTATCACATAATTTAATGTTTTTTGACATGAATTCCTCATGTGGGGATTATTACTCATAAATAAAAGATGTTATTAAAGGAAAGAAAAAATTCGACACTGGCGGGGTTCGAACCCGCGACCTTCGGGTATACGCCCCCGTCGCTCTGCCAACTGAGCTACAGTGTCAGTTGGCATCCAGCGCGAAATTTCTCTATCCTTTGTTTCTTTTTTACACGTTCAAGTAGTGTTTGCGTTTCCTACCTCCGAATTTTAACTAATTCGGACGGCCACTTGTCTACCTTTTCAGATAGAATGCAAATGTTGGAAACGCCTATCACATAATTTAATGTTTTTTGACATGAATTCCTCATGTGGGGATTATTACTCATAAATAAAAGATGTTATTAAAGGAAAGAAAAAATTCGACACTGGCGGGGTTCGAACCCGCGACCTTCGGGTATACGCCCCCGTCGAAATTTTTCTTTCCTTTAATAACATCTTTTATTTATGAGTAATAATCCCCACATGAGGAATTCATGTCAAAAAACATTAAGTTTTTTTCGATTTGTGGCAAATAATTTCATACGGATTTAGCTGCCTTTGATACTATACCCCTCATATATACTGTAGATATATTGTATATATACAATATTATTTAAAGCAACATTCAGGGGTGAGACAAATGCTCCGCTTTATATGCTTCTTGGCGTAGTTCTAGGATGTACCAAAACAAACAATTTCATATGATACTGATAAATTCGCAGTGCTAAAACAATATACATATTCCATAATCTCTTCAATATTGCCAACTAAAAGTTTTATATTATGATATTAATCAAACAAAGAGGCGAACGACGGCGCTACTACAAAGTGACAACTTCCATTCTCGCGTCGAGGCAATCACATCTTGCTTACAGGCTATGGATGTAGCCACGGTAGAGTAGGGCAGGGGCGTGGGATATGACCCATAGGATACCACATCAAACCTAAAACTTCCTAAGGTACTAACTACTATACTTAACATCTGCAAGAAATGCACACTCAACAGTCGATACACAAAAGTGGGACTCGGTCGGAAGTCGTCCACCTTAGTTTTCTAGTAACATATAATTAAAGACTGTTGCCCTAACCTGAACCCATGGTTGGCTACGTCCATACTGGAGGCAACTGCGTCAAATCCCTCAATCACAGCACGAGGTTCCTCACGAGGCGGTGCATTGCGGTTGGGACACATTCCAGTATTCTCGAGGCAACCATATCTTGTCTCAAAACTACTATTCTTTGGCATTCTCCAACCGCAGAGCGAGTTTCTTCAAGAGGCGGCGTGCGATGTTCAGTGTTACTACGTTAGTATCCTCGAAGTAACATATCTTCCTCGAGTCTAGTTCTTGGTGGCATCCCTCAGTGTAAGTAAGAGTCTCGTCAACAAAAGGTGTGCGGTAGTTGGAGGACCTCATTCCAAAGTAGTATCTTCAAGTATAGTTCGTGATGACATCCCCCAATGTCAGTGCGAGTCTGGCCACAAGTCGATGGACGTTATTCCGCAGCAGTATCCCCGAAGCGAGCATATGAGAATACTGTGAGAGCGCACACTACAGTGGACTCACTCGCACATAGCAGCGTCTCACTCATATTCTGCATTGCGGTATGTAAATGTTGTTCGAGTTAAGCATAAATACAAATGATAAGTTGGTACACAGCAGGGTGTACTGGGCAGTATATGTTTGCTGCTCCGACAGCCTTCATTTTCCTCGGTTCTAGTTGTTGCCGACATCCCCCAGCGTCAAGACCATCCTGGCTGCCAGCCGGCGCGCGGCGGGCCCCGGGCGGGCCGGCACCACGCTGCGGTACGAGTACAGCACCACGAGCGGGGCTGTGGCCGGCCCGGCGCAGTCCGCGGACGGCAGCACCGGGACCCGCACGGCCAGCTTGTTGGACTTGCGCCACACTATCATGCTGGAAGCAAACAATTTGGATCTGTTACATACATATACTCACGGCTATAAATCCCTTAACGGGGTAGCCAAAGCTTTGGAATAAGAAATTCCTCAGCCACTTTTGGAAGTTGATTGCTGAAAAGATGGTAATAATAAATGTTTTTGGTGACGGGTCTCCACAATCCAACCAAAATCACTTAAAAAGCCCCTATACCCTTAGTCGCCTCTTACGATCACCCACGGGTAGAAATGGGGTAGTGTATCTAATTGGATCTGTTAATAAAGGTTTAAAGACGCCCTAACATAATAGGAACATGATTAAGAACTGCAGACTACTAAACGTTTTAGGAATGTCGGTTCACCGTGCAGTGGATAGATTGTTAACAGTTAGAGATGATGCAACTTTTTATTATTTATTGGTGTTTTTGATTATGTAATGCATATTCAAAGTTAATGCCACATAGGCCATATGACGTATATTAAAATTTCATTCGTTTATTTATAGAATGCCAGAATTATACTTATCGGTCAGCTACGCACTACAAAATTGTGTATTTCAACAACCATAATTTATGTGTATAAATGAGATAAAACCTATCTAAAAGTGTAAATGTCGAATTTCAATCGGACCAGTTTAACCTGCAAGAGCGCTAGAAATGAAACCTCAGTGTTTTCTTATAATGATGGTTACCTACCCTTAACCATAGCAAACTATGAATTATTGACTTAAAACAATAGCAAACGAATGTCCAAGACTTACTCATGCTGCGGCTTGGTGGAGGTGGTGTCGTCGTCGTACTCGGCCGCCTCGTCGCGCTGAGATAAGCTCAGCGTCGCGTCGCGCGGCAGCACCAGGCGACAGTTGCACGGCGGGAGGGGGGGGGAGCGCTGGAATTGTAACTGGTTGCTGTATTGGACGTATAGAGACACGATAATATGAGTGCATTCATAAATGAGCTCAGCAAGATGGCCGCGTCGTCTCGCTGAAACAGACTCAGCGTCACGTTGGTTGGGAGCACCAGAGGGAGGGAGGTAGGAAATGAGAATAGAAAAGTGTTAGGATTTATAATAATGGACAAATGTTGGGTACTTTTGTATTAGAGGGAGACGCTGCGTCGTCTCATATTGAGAGCCAGTCTGAATACACTTGTGTTAAAGAGAACATCGTTTCATTGTAGTACACCTCAACAACTAACAAAAAGAAACTAGAATAGTTTCTTGTATTGGTTGCAAAGACAGATGTTTATAAAAACTGACACTAAAGCATTGTTGACTCTTACCAAGGATCTACTTTTAAAATAGAGCTGTAAATAAGACACGATATCTGTTATTTTAAATGAAAGCATAACATGATTTCATGGTAAACGGAAACGTAAAACTTATCCGCCTGATACGTGGAAACAAAAGATGAATTATCTAGATTTAGAAAAATCTGAATGAATTAGAAAGATCTGGTGAATTAATTTCAAGTCTTATGAGAGTAGTCACGGAATAATAGAGTTTGTCATTCGCAATTTTTCAGGATTTCAACTACATCACAACATATTTATCCTAACGTCCAGTAAGTTAAATAATACTCACTTGTTCCTCTATTTCTGTGTTCTCCTCCCCGTCCTCCAAGACTATTTTATCTTCAGGCTGCAGCAGCTGTATCTGCATCTCGTAGGCGGTGGGGTTGGTCAGCTTCAGCAGCAAGCAACTCTCCTGCCCCGGCTTCAGCGCGTCGCACGATATTATCTTCACTTCCGGGACGTGGTAGCTGTAATTGCAATATGATTTGTTATGGTATTACTTGGGGTAGAAGTAATTATAGCTAAGAATTATATGTAGATGGAGCGGGTAGGAAATCCGGTATTGATGCTAATGTCACAGAAACTCGCTCAAAAATAGAAGCTGCGAAGCCTGGCCTGAAACTGTATACCTAATATGGTTTTGTTTCTTATAGGAAGCTGTTGCACTTAAAAGGCATAAATAAGTGTGACAACGAACCTATTTTGAATATTTGTGTACCTAGCATTTCTATTAAATTGTTTTATTATTTCGTCTTTGTTGGTAGTCGGGTTGTGGTATTATGTTGACTGATTGCGCCTACATATTCGATCACTGTTAATACGGTATCATATTCACCGAATGGTATGTAACCTACTTTTTGAACGTAGATACAATCGGTTGTTTATAAATGTTGTTGCTGTTTTGAATCTTATTCATTTCATTACCAATAAAGAATTACAACATCTTTTTGCTGTTACAATACTATTGAAATGTAGATATATTTATTATTTTCGAGGAGGATACGTGGTTTTTCTTAAATGCCGAAATCTTAACTGGGAGCGCTTCACAATATAGTATATAGTAGAGTGTGGTATACGTACAAGGCGAGCAGCTCGATCTTGAACTTGACGGAGCCGGGGTTGTACTCGGGCTTGGTGAGGTTGTGGTCGCAGCGCGCGCACCGCTGCGAGCGCTTCACGGCCAGCGCGCGCGGCGCCGGCACCAGCTGGGAGGATAGCGCGGGTTGCACGCCCCCGTGCGCCAGCCGCTGCGACACGCTCGTCACTGGGAGAAACATGTGGTAGGCGCAATGAAGAAAACACTAAATACTAATATGCTTCACGGCCAGCGCGCGCGGTGCCTGTACCAACTAGGCGAAGCGGCGCGGTTGCACCACCAGGTTTGAAAAACAAATTTGTGCCGTCCTCTAGCAGAGTGAGAATACTGATTCTCATAATGGTTTTGCTAAGTGAACTGGACGATATTTTTTTCTGACCAAGGTATAAAACTCTCTGCCAGATTTATATATTTTTATTAGGAACATCAACAGCAACTTAAGTAATAAAACACAGTTTGTATTTGAAATAAAGTAAGGCCAATAATATTGATTTGAGTCATAGAGGACTTAGTTACATAGAGAATAAACGAAAATTGGTAAATAGTATCTATAGAGCTAATGTGAAAGGTAATATTAGTAGAGGACGACCACGGAGAACACACTTGGACCCGATTGAGAGTGTGCTCAAAACGGCAGGCGTCCAAAATATGAAGAATAAAAGAGCTTACATGAAAAGTTTGATGGATGTAAACGAAGCTAAAGAGGTGTGCCCGGATCGTACGAAGTGGCGATCGATAGTCTCTGCCTACCCCAATGGAAATTAACGGCGTGAGAAAATGTATGTATGTTTTTATGTAGACGAAATGAAGAACGTCCATATCCGTAGGTGGTTCAGTGTATTTCCACTGATTTAAGCGAAGCAACAACCGATCGAAGACGAAAGTTATGACCAATAGCACAAAACGCAGGGTTGAGGTAGATGGGCAGGAAATAAAATACATCGATGAGTACATTTACTTGGGCCAGATAGCGTCCTTCGAATCCAGACAGGAAAAGAAAATCGATCGAAGGATTGAAACGCCTGAAAGAGCTTCTGGTCCATGAAGTCGCTAATGAAGGGCGACTTACCTTTGTCCCTGAAGCGTAAACTCATTGATATGTGTATCCTGCCTGTCCTAACTTGCGGTGCACAGACATAGTCACTGACAAACTCTCAGAAATCCAAACTCAAGGTTTGCCAAAGAACGATGGAGCGCAGTATTTTGGATATGAAGCGAACAGACCGTATTCGCAACACCGACCTGTTCGCCAAAACTCAAATAGCCGGCGTGGGTGCTAAGACAGCCAAACTGAAGTGGGACTGAGCGGGGCATGTCTGCCGTATGCCGACGGACAGGTGGGCTGAAAATGTAACCCAATGGGTCCCTAGCAACGGCCGCCGGCGCAGAGGCAAACCAAGAAGGAGATGGCGCGATGACCTGGACACCTTTCGAAAAGATTTGAGAGAGCAGGCCCAACACAGGGATGAATGGAAATTCCAGGATGAGAGGCCTTTGTCCAGCTTTGGGAGACGATAGGTTAATAAAAACAAAGAAGCAAATGTTTGAACAACAAATGCCGCTTTTCGGAAGTACATGGTGATGATACACACGGCGGCGGCTTCTGTTGAAACATACACAACGGTGCCGCCGCGGCGAAATTACCGCCACAGGGCCTAGGTATAGTTTTAAGAGCACAGGTGTTCCAAAGAATAAATAAGTTTCAGTAGGCTTAGAATGGAAACGAATAATTACTGATCACGCAAGTAGTATTATGATTAGATAATGGTAAGGATAGGTTTAGCACATGTAAAAGCTGGCACATAAATCGTAAATGATAATTAAGAAACAGTTACTCACATGGAAAACGGCAAATAGCTCAGTTGATAACCATGTGGCAGTTATAGAAATTTTATCAAATCTTCAGACATTTATTAATCTGATTGTTCTTTGCTATAGCTATGTTAATTCCCAAGGTCTAAAGTAAACTTTAATACATAGCAATAGTCTAGTAGGTAATTGCAAGACTTGCAAGACTCTTGCTGCAAGACCAAGACCAAGACTGGGAGCGCAAGAATAAGACCAGCTGTATTTGCGCAAGACCAAGACGAAGACTGGCCAAGTCTCGTCTTGTTCTTGCATTTAGGCAACACTAACAGATTTATGAGTTATTGTAATACTGCCTATTGGAAATAAATGAATTTTGCTTTTGATATACTCCAACCCCCCTTACCTGCATTAAGATCCACCTCCTTGGTGAGGAAATCGTCTGGCAGCTCGTCTACCTGTTCGCTGGCGCTGGCGGGCGCGAAGCTGTGCACCAGCGAGTGCGCGTCCGCCGGCAGCCCCGCCAGCCCGCGCGCCATGGCGCCCGTCAGACCCGTCTTGTCCTGGGGGGACGTTAGCAATTATGTAATAACTGACGACTTGGTCAACATCGCGGGAAGCCGATGGATGACGGCAGCACAGGACCGATCGTTGTGGAGACTATTGGGGAGGCCTATGTCCAGCAGTGGAGGTCTATAGCCTGATGATGATGAATATCGCAATAACTATTATCGAGAATATAAATCTTAGAATAAAGTAGCCGGTTTTAGTATTAGAGATTGCTTAGCCACTTTTGGAAGTTTAGCAGGGATAAGATTGTAAAAGAAAGAATGGTTGGTAATGGGCCTTCAACCGCGTCGACCTTAAATCGTCTCATAGTCATAATCGCCTCGTACAACGTCAGAACCCCTGAACACAAATTAGCCATGTGGGTTTCCTCACGGTGTTTTGCCTCACCATTACCAACCATGATAAATTTACCACATATATGACATTAGTGTAGGGCTGACTCGAGATTTAAGCTCACTCGTCTCTGCATGATAGACGTTTGTTCTTCCCCTTGGCCCATAACCCCAACACAGTACTATATTAATAAAATAACTAAGAAGTTTTGCAATCGAAAATGAAAAGTTTGTTTAGTATCAAATCGTAATAATTTCATTTGAGATCACAAATTCGTGAAATGTATTGCAATCAGCAACATTTTTATTAAACATTTCGCTTT
This sequence comes from Bedellia somnulentella, assembly GCA_963576735.1. NCBI lineage: Eukaryota > Metazoa > Arthropoda > Insecta > Lepidoptera > Bedelliidae > Bedellia > Bedellia somnulentella. Next base: position 227,778 of record OY755177.1, read on the forward strand.
ATTTGCATGTCGCTAAGTGATATTTTCGATCGATGACGTCATTAAGTACAAAAGTTGAACAATCTTTAAAAAATCATAACTTTGCAATTACTCATTTTAGATGAAAAATATTCAAATTAGTCTTTTATTTTCGTGTTTGCTATCGAATAAAAATATTTAATAAATACAAAAAAAAACTTTGCACACCGAATTATTGGAGATTAAATTTGACAGTTAGAACTCTACCGCACCGTAACTCAGCATTGAACAACCTTAACAAAACTCAACCGCAATTTAAAATATACATATATACATAATAGCTAAGCATTGCAAAGCCTACTGATAAGTTTTAAACTTACAGTGAGAGTAATATATTTTCCTCGAATAGTGAATTTCTTTCTTTCCTTGTCCATCTTTTCTTTTTTCTCCTGCTGCGCCATTGCTTTATAATATTCTAGAAGTTGATTGATTCGAGTTGCAAATGGACTTGGTCGTTCAGGCCAACCGCCTGCAGCTGGAAAGCGATTTTTTTATAGATTAAGAACTAATGGGTTATTTTTTCTATAAAACAAATAATTATCTTATTTGCTGTGTAGTGTCGGCTTAGAATAGCACTACCCCATTTCTTCCGGTGGGTGTACGTAAGAGGCGACTAACGATATTGGGGCTTTTAAGGGATTTTTGGGCGATGCGGTTAGAGACCCATCACCAGCAACCTTTATTTTACCATCTTTTCCCCACTCAACTTTCCAAACATGGCTGAGGAATTTCGAATTCCTTAGCTCTGGATACCCCTTCTAGGGATTTATAGCCGTGAGTATATGTATGTATATAAGTATGTATCTTATTTTTAATAGCAGAGAGCTACTAGACAAAACTACAGGGAGATAAATGAATGGGAAAACCTAATATTTTTTGTGCCAAGGTGGAACAATAGGCAACAATGAAATTGGTCAAAGAATTTAAATCTTTTTGTTCATGAAAATCTCATGTGGGGATTATTACTAATAAATAAAGAATAAATAAATTTTTAAATAAATAAATTTTCTTTCCTTTATTTATTCTTTATTTATTAGTAATAATCCCCACATGAAGTTTTCATGAACAAAAAGATTTAAATTATGTGATAGTTAGGCGTTTTCAACATTTGCATTCTATCTGAAAAGATAGACAAGTGGCCTTTCGAATTAGCAAAAATTCGGAGGTAGGATACGCAAACGTTACTTAAACGTGTAAAAGAAATAAAGGATAGAAGAATTTCGCGCTGGCAGCCAATTGACACGGTGCACTGTGGAAAACGGTAGAACAAGAGCATATCGAAAATACTTTTTACGAATATCATAATTTGTCTAATATGGTTATTTTATTTGGTTCTCTAATAATTGTAATATAATATTCATTACGTTTTTTCACAAAATTACACAAAATGACATTATTTTTCATGTGTAGAAAGTATATACAACATAGGAGTACCAAACTTATATCTTTGTGTACACGTATTTCAAAACCATATTGTGAAAGAAATATTTGCTACAGATATGCAGTATCATACATTTTTGGAAAGCTTATTTCATGTTTATTAGAATACATGTCTTTGATTTCTAAAAAAGCGACAAATGTATCAGTAGGTACTTAAAAAGTGACATACCATATTTTTCACTGATTTATTTTTTTCGTCGAAGGTTTTCATTATTACCCACGTCTCCCCACGCGCTACAATTTGTGTTAATTGATAGTCTAACTATTCTTTAACACAAGAAAAAAAAAATCAGCTGCGGATGTTTGCGGTTTTGGAAAATATCAGCAAGAATGTTATAAAGGACGGAACAGAAAATCGGTATCTTTTGCGGTTTACCATCGTTCAAGATTAATTAATATTCATTGATAACGAGGGTATATTATCAAGTTTGCACTTATTTTGCGTAAGAATAAAAAAAAAAACAAAAAAAAATTAAAAAAATTTTTTTTCGAAAAATTTGAAATTATACATTATTTGAATATCCGTACCTTACTGCATATATGTACCAAATTTCATCACTTTAGGACAAAAACTCATGAAGTTATATATTTTCGATCCGATACCGACCTGTCCTGCCCACAGTGCGGTGGCTCAATTGGCAGAGCGTCGGGGCGTATACCCGAGGTCGCGGGTTCGATTCCCGCCTGTGTCGAAATTTTTCTTTCCTTTATTTATTGGTCAAAGAAGTTTATAATCGATCAGGAGAGCTGTTATCACTTATTATTCTCTAATTCGGTATGCAAAGTTTTTTTTGGTATTTATTAAATATTTTTATTCGATAGCAAACACGAAAATAAAAAACTAATTTGAATATTTTTCATTTAAAATAAGTAATTACAAAGTTATGATTTTTTAAAGATTTTTCAACTTTTGTACTTAATGACGTCATCGATTGAAAATATCACGTAGCGACATGCAAATAAAGCGAAATGTTTAGTAAAAATGTTGCTAATTGCAAAATATTTCACGAATTTGTGATCCCAAATTAAATTATTACGATATTATACTAAACAAACCTATGATTTTCGATGTTTTATTAATAAACTGCAAGAACGAATGTATTTGAAATAACGCTGAAGGCCAAATACTGTTACAGTTTTTTGCAAAATTAACGGTCATCTTAGCTCTGTTTGATTTAATTTCAAAAAATATGTTTTAAAAACATAATATCTCGAAATGGTTTCGTAATCAGCACCACTTCTGTAAAACTTTGCATACCGAATTTTAATCATATATTATTATTATAAGCCAGATTAAATTATAAACTCACCAACAGGTTGATCTGGGATCCCAACGTCTCTAGACGTCCAGCGACAGTTGAAACAAGAAAGATAAAACATTTTCTTCGGTTGTTTGTTTTCCACCTTGGTGTCTCCCCCTTCAGGGCTCGGCTTGGGCTGGGCCACCTGAGCGCGCGTCGACAGCGTGTGGAAACAACTCGGGCAGTCGAAGCAACTGCTACATCTGTTCTTCTTGAGGCGAGCTTCAGATGACGGCATGTTTTCTAGGCAATGTGCGCAGTAGTGGGAGTCCACCTGAAAAATGCATAAGTAAATTTTTTAAGTTTTCTCATTTTTAGAAACATGAGAACATAGGTATGTGGTAAAATGTATTTGTATTAAATTAAATGTTGGTTGATTTGTCGTTAGCATGGGAGTTGTTAAGTCTTGTTATTTTACAATTTTTTCAAGTGTATTTCCAAGAGTGGCTGAGGAATTTCTAATTCTTTAGCTCTGGCTACCCCTTCCTGGGTTTATAGCCGTGAGTATATGTATGTATGTATCTAGTCATTTTGTGGATGATGTGATTTATGAAATACATTTCAAGGGTAGAAAAATCTCTTTAACACGTTGACCGCCATGACAGACACCATATGCTCAATAATACAGTTTTACCAGACAACATAGAAATAATAGAAAAATTTAGAAATTATCACTTATATGCACTCCAACCGCATTACTTTAAGATATTGCTTCCCATAACTATACTCGAAGAGCGAAGAGTAACCAACAAGGAAGGGAGAGGACTGCCGTGGTTGCATGGTAAGACCCTCGGGGACATAGACTTCGCAGGCGATCTCTGTCTACTCGCCACATCCCGCAACCTACTACAATCCAAGACCGACGACCTCGCAGACGAAGCTGCATAAGAAGGGCTGCGCATCAATTGCAACAAAACCAAGAACATGCGCCTAAACACCCGCGACGAAGCGCCAATTTATGTCTGCGCCAAAAATGGTGAGGTTGCCGAACAAGTGCAGCGATTTACCCCAGAGGGGGAGCGGAAGCGGATATAGAGTAGCGCATCAACAAAAGAGAGATGCGTACGCCCAACTAAAACGTGTGGACGTCTTCCATTATAACACGGCGTACAAAGATCAGAGTGTTCAACTCCAATGTAAAGTCAGTCCTCTTGTACGGATGCGAGACATGGCTCATTAAAAATGGAGTAACCAGCTAGCTACAGGTCTTCGTGAACAAATGTTTACGACACATTCTGGAAATATTCTAGCCGCGAACCATAACTAACGTAAGGCTGTGGGAGTTGACCGACCAAAAGCCCATCGACAAGGAGATCCTTATGAGGAAATGGCGTTGGATTGGACATGTACTGAGAAAACCAGACTCTTCTATCCGAACAAGGGTTAAAGTAGCAAGCGTATGGCAAAAGAAGGCCGGGGCGCCCCTGTACCAATTGGAGGCGCTCAGTTGAAAAAGAGGCTGCATCAATTGAACTCAGCTGGAAGGACCTGGAAGATGCCGCACAAAATCGAGAAAAGTGGAGATCTCTTCTTCAGGCCCTATGGCCCTGATGAGGGATAACAGGACTACATGATGATACCTATACTTGCTAATACAATACCATCCATTGGAGAGTCAATTTTAATTTATAAATTTTGCATGTCACAAGTCGATAAAGTATTACAATTGTTAAAAGTACAGGTGATACCCTAAAAGGGTATGGGAAATGACATTTAATGTATGGCTAGTTGTAGAGCAATCAAAGCACTAAAAAAAAATTACAGCTTTCAATTAAGTGAATTAAAGTAAGTGTTATTATAGTAATGTTTAACAAAACATGGTCAGTGATGTCAATTGTAAATTTTGGCAGAATGAATCTGACCGACGTTTTTGTACGCTAAATAAATCTCCAAAAAATTACGAGTAAAACTGTATTTTTACTTTTTACATAACTTGAAAAATGACTGAAATATTTAGGTTCAAAGTGCGCATTTTGGCCGACGGAGTGCGGTTGGCGCGGGCAAAGTGACGATGTGAGGTCACAGCCCCGCCATTCGCCGCTCACGCTTGCGCACGCATGGAGTTTTTATAGTTATGTGATGCAAAATGGCAAATAAATACAGTATCCGCCTCAGTGTATCAACTCTGCAGTTAAAACACTAGATAAATCTTTTTCCTTGCTGTGTAGTGTTGGCATAGAATAGCACTACCCCTCTTCCGGTGGGTGTACGTAAGAGGCGAATAACGGTAATTGTACTATATTTTCCTGACTCAACTTTCCAAAAGTGGCTGAGGAATTTCTTATTCCTTAGCTCTGGCTACCCCTTCTAGGGTTTTACAGCCATGAGTATATGTATGTACTATCAAAAGCCACTGAAATATAAAAATAAAAGTTTAATCATACATACATACATACATATAATCAGGGCTATAAATCCCTAGAAAGGGTAGCCAGAGCTGAGGAATAAGAAATTCCTCAACCACTTTTGAAAAGTTGAGTAAGGAAAATATAGTAAAATAAATATTGTCGGTGATGGGTCTCCAAACACATCGCCCAAAAATCCCATAAAAGTCCCATTACCATTAGTTGCTCTTTACGTACACTCACCGGAAAAAATGGGGTAGTGCTATTCTAAGCTGACACTATACAGCAATACAAATATAATCACGGCTATAAAACTGAAATAACAATAAGTCACATTATTTACCGTTGTGAAGTAACAATTTAGTGCTATTCTGTGCCGATAGTACTATAAAATATCACCAACAACAATAATTCTCTGTAAAATTAATTATTCTCAATTTCAATAAGTGGTTTTTAGCTTTTATTTCAGCTATCAGGCAGGAAGTTTTTGTAACAACTCAAAACTCAAACGTTCACACAGTTACCCCCGTAAGGGTTGGCAGAAGTATCTATCATTTATATTACTGTATTGTAAACGAGCATATAAAAGGAATAAATCAAGAAACTATTGCACCATTCCCAACGGACCGACTTGTGACTCGACATAAACTTAAAGTGCGCGCAAAATCTAAAGATTTGAAAACGGGGTTAAACTTCTTGAGGTTGCTGCATCGGAAATACTGCATGTATTGACGTCAAATAATAACTATTGTAATGTACATGATACATACTAAAGATTCAAGTGCATTTGGTATAGATATTTTGATACATTTGTGTTCTCCATTGGGATACTTTTTTTTGCAATTAAAAGTATCCTATACCTATTTCTTTATTGCACTTGGCCAGTTTTATTTTATTACCTGGCACTCTTTGAAATAGAGGTAGTCTTTAGGCATTCATATAAAACCTTTTTATTGTACATTTATATAACCATTTCCAACTTAATTCTTTTAATTGAATTGTTAAATGAGGGTTTTCTTTTCATATTATAAATAAGTCTGATATGAAATATCTGAGAAATTATATTATGTCTAAAAGGTTAAAGTATTGGCAACAAATTATTAAACATATTGCAGCCATTTGTTTTCCCAGCTGGCCAGCAAATTGAGCAACTAGCCGAACAACACCAACTTTTACTAAGGGGATGAACTTTAGTCAGTAGTGGTTAATTAGCCATCTGGTAATATGCTTTTGGTTACTTTGGAATTAATTCTACTTTAAACGACTTGGTTGCTTTGTCCAAAAGCGAACTTAGCAAAGTTTTGTTGAGTATTTGGAGAAGAATATTTAACTGAAGAGCAATATAACACAATGGAAGTAAAAGGACACTCCTTTTGTATCGGATAGCTGTAAGGTGGGGTTTGTATTCGTATGTTCCTAGTACAATTTAGCTTGAAAGTAATTACACCGGTAATTGAACCATTATGGTGTAACACTTATAGGGATAGTTTTTTCATAAGGAAATTTAACAGTTCATTTAAGTAAAAACTTTACAAGAGAATACGTCACCTCATGAGAAATGCAGAATCCACACCGTATCTCTAGGCAGTGGCGACAGAAGTACAAATTGATAATGGGCTTTAATTGCCCACAAGTGCAAAGATACTGCACATAATCTGGTTGTATTAAATAAGACATTTTCACGGCTTTTTCAGTTAAAACTACAGAATAAACAGAACCAATTCACACTTGCAAATTTTAATAAACAAGTGTCAGTTGTCAATGTCAATTGTCATGTGTGTATCTGTCAGTCATAGGCATGAGTTCGATATATCAAAACGTAACTAATAACGGATATCAGTTACATATCATATCATATCGATAACTATAAAGTAAATATCCGATATTTCAAAACTATGCTATCAACAAAAACCTTAACCGCCCGCCAGACATCGATACGTAAAAGAAAACGATATGACAAACGAAGCGCAAACCATCGAACCGCATCCGTTTGATATTCGCTCCATCTCTTTCTAACTTTTGCTTTGTGAAAGAGATGAAGCGTATATCTTTAGTTATTACTTTAACTTACACATTTTGTTCGCCCATGCCTAGTCAGTCAGTCAAATGTCAGTCAGGTTTGTGATAACGTCAATGTCTGTATCATTGTCACGTGCACGTCATATGAATGTCAAGCTCTTCTTTGTCTATTGACGGAAACTTTTTTTGGGTAACAATATGAAGCTGTGACCTCAAAAAAGGGTTTTCAATTACTACTATTTCAATGAGTTGATTTTTAATTAGTCTTTTGATCGGTTTGAAGAAATTTAATAATTCTAAAGATATTGGATTGAATCAGCCGTTACTTTGCGGAAATCCATAGCAATACTAATAGTAATACTATTATATTAGTATTAATTCTAAAGAGTCAAACGTTCACGGCATATATGCCCGACGGGGTTGGCAGAGGTACCTACTTATACTTCTGAAGATCACGTGACTTTGTCACCTGGTGCTCAGAGTACCCAAGTTTTGCTTAAACAGTGTACTCACGTGATAGGGGGCAGGCATATCACCTGTTTGTACAAATACAATGACACACGACTAAGTACAACTTAGCCACTTGGGCTTCGTCACGATGTTTTCCCTCACAGTTAACAACCATGATAATTATTATCAAACTAAATAAACAAAAATAAAAGCTATGACTCATGCAATGGCTATCCCTTCTAAGGATTTATAGCCTTGAGTGAATTAAGGTAATTATGTACTCCTTTTAAAAAAGCTACTTATAAACTTCGCACCCCTATTCCATACCCTAAGGGGTAGCATTTCTAACAATCCCCTTAAATTAAAATAAACCCTTGGACAAAGTTTCAAGTTTCTAGGTATAGTTTTTTAGGCTGTGCGTTGATCAATGAATCAATCAGTCAGTCACGTCAGTCACTTTTGCCTTATATGTAGATGTATTATTGGTAAATGCTTTTCCTCACACTAATGCTTACCTTCATCTGACTACGACTAGTGATTTATTCAATGGTTATCTCTACTTTAGCTGTGTAGTGTCGGCTTAGAATAGCACTACCCCATTTCTTCCCGTGGGTGTTTGTAAGAGGCGGCTAATGGTATTGGAGCCTTTTAAGTCATTTTTGGGCGATGCTGTTTTAGACCCATCACCAAAAACATTTACTTTACAATCTTTTCCCCACTTAACTTCCAAAAAGTGGCTGAAGAATTTCTTATTACGAAGCTCTGGGTACCCCTCTTAGAGATTTATAGCCGTGAGTACATGTATGTACCTAGGTCATCTTTATCCTACACTATACAGTTAAATTAAAAAAACACAACTAAGCAGTAAGCACCTCTTTATATAGAGCCAGTACTCATAAGAGTGCGATTTTTGCCATCAACGAGGTTATCATCATGTTCTTCACAAGAAATGCTTTATTTAATTATTTATTCAAGAACATAAGACAGAATAAAATCTACCCAACACAAACATAGTAACATAGAAAAAAGAGCTAGATCATATTCCTAATGTCTCTAGAGGTCTCTATGTCTCTAACATACACATAATATCTCTTAGATTATTTTTGAATTCTTAGACAAATAATTATTAGCATTATCCTAAAGTTCCTAGAATAAAACAGAAAAAATATTACAATATTGCTTTATAACTTGTAGCAAAAAAGATGAATTTTACTCGTATTACATTCACTTTGAATTAATTAGGTCAAGAAAAAACGTTTTTCGAGGTCTAAGGAAAGGTATAATATCAAAATGCTGTTACATTTCAATTTCGAAGGTTACTCTGATAAATTTCTCTCGAAATCAACGTTCGCCGTAAGTTTCCGAGGTTGTTCTCTTTTAAGCCTAAATATTTAAAGCAATCACTAAAAAAAATGTAGAAGTTGCCATTTGCAGTTGCTTTTTATCTAAATAAACAACAAAGGCTTGGGTTGGGAAACGAGAAAAATTCAAAAAGTAAAATTGTAATTGTAACTCTGCTAGCCTTAGTAGATATCCTACCATTCATTTCTGTAATAGTAAGAAAAACATAGTAAGGAAACCTACCTACATGACTCAGGTATGCAAACTCCTTTGGCAGTGTATCAGTACAAAAAGCGGTGTTGGAGCCCCCATAACACGAAAATAAACTCTGAAGATTATTCATGTATTTGAAGTACCTCAAGCACCTTCATAGGGACATGAGAAATATTGACATGTCACTGCACACAACAAGTGTAGCAGGGCAATTTGGTCCAAAGCATCTGCCAACCTGTTTTAGATATAATGTCGTGATGTATTCTTGTTATAACAGACAGACATGTGACGTGTCATGCCTGTCCGTAGTTGTAGTATTACGTGATACAGTCGTCCTAGATTACAGAAATAATTAACAAAATACAACATTAGCAAAATTAATTACGTGCACGACATTCACACGAAACTAGTCAAACATAGAAAGACAAGTGCTTACACTACAGCGTTCCGCCGTTGCTAGCTAATTATAAACATGATTTAGTACCCATATGATGCATATGCAGACGGTAGCTTCAATACATAGGTTGAGAAGGCAGGCTACATACATGCATATACTAACGGCTTTAAATACCTAGAAGGGGTAGCCAGAAATTCGGAATAAGGAATTCCTCAGCCTCCTCGCTTTTATCCTCGCATTGTATAACAAAGGTTTTAATATTTATGCTAACCATTTCCATTATGGTAGACAGAAGCCACTTTGTAAGGTCCTTAAAATGTTTTCAAAAATCATTCATTGCACTCGCTCTCATGTATGTTTTTTGCGTTTTGTAGCCGAATAGCGAAAAAAGAAACCCTTACAGATCCACAATCTTTTCTTGGCCGGCGGCGACTACCTACCTACCTAGTCGCCGCCGGCCAAGAAAAGATTGTGGATCTGTATAATTTGACCACGTCTGTTTGACTAGCTATCCGTATGTCACAGCTGTTTATTATCAAAACTTTTGAGGCTACGTAGTTGAAATTTGATCGGTAGATCTAAACTGTAATAAATATGTAAGGCTCTTATGATAATAATATGATAATGATATATAAATCTAAATAATATTGTTTGTCTTAAGCCCGTAATGTACGTCTATATGTATAGGTATTCAAAAATACATCGTGGTTCCTCGCATCATAAATAAAATTGATGGTTTGAAAGATTAAACTAAATTTCGTAAATGGGTAAAATCTATAGCACAGCCTATCGCAATAATCATTCATTCATCTATTTTTCAAGTCGTACGTACTTAGTTGACATACACACCTACTATATATATTCTCGTGATATTTGTTCCCATTAGGGTAGAGAGAGACTATCGATCACCTCTTGGTATGATCCTCAAACATCTTAAGCTTCATTTATATTCATCATTCTTTTCATACGGGCATTTTTCGTCCAACTTCAAAAAGGAGGTACTTACTCAATCACCTTATCATAACGCGAATCGAGAATTCATTCGGGCCTTTTTGGACACCAATTGACATGACATGTCATGTGGTTGATGGCTCTATTCAAACCTCTTGGTAATTACTGAGCAAGTCCGCAAAAAGCTAATTTCCTGTTTAAATATTTTGAACAACCGTGATAGCCCAGTGGGTAGAACACTCGGTTCTCGTGCAAGCGACTAGTGTTCAAATCCCGGGTCGGGCCTACACCAATTTGTCTTTTCTAAAGACATATGTGTGGTTAATTTATCATGGTTGTTAACGGTGAGGGAAAACATCGTGAGGAAACCCACATGGCTGAGTTGTACTTAGTCATGTGACAGTGTATTCGTACAAAACGGCGATAGGCCTGCCCCCTATCACGTGAGTACACTGTCCATGCAAAACGTGGGTACTCTGAACACCAGGTGACAAAGTCACGTGATGTTCAGAAGTATTAGTACCTCTGCCAACCCCTTCGGGGATATTCGGCGTGAACGTTTATGTTTATGTTATGTTATGTAAATATTTTGAAATAAAAAGGATGTTTGTACAATACTAAAGAAATTTAGAGATCTTTTATACCTTTTGGATGGAAAAGCATAATTATACAAAATTAATAGAAGAACTAAGACCAAGTTACCCGGATCCAGTTATATGACATGCGCCACCTACTATCTTACCATTCCAACCGCAGCTATTCGGATATCGTGACAATAGTAAAATTAGTAAAAGACGCGCGTAAGATCATTTGTCACATGTAACAATTAATTATCGACTAAAGAAGCTTAATTAACCAGAGCTAAGCACTAGTGACATTCTACCACGACGTAATTCGTTTCCATTTAATCCTTTTGTTTAGTCACTTATGACTTGAGATATAGTCACGACTATTTTTACTAAATAATTCAAACAGTGTAGTGTCGGCTTAGAATGGCACTACCCCGTTTCTACCGATGGGTGTACGTAAGAGGCGACTAACGGTATTGGGGCTTTTAAGGGATTTTTGGGCGATGCGGCTGGAGACCCATCACCAACAACCTTTACTTTACCATCCTTTCCCAACTCAATTTTCCAAATGTGACTGAGGAATTTCTTATTCCTTAGTTCTGGCTACCCCTTCTAGGGATTTACAGCCGTGAGTATATGTATATAATTCAAACAGATCGGCATAAATATAGATTCAACTGCCTCTAGTATATGAAATTGGGGAAATATGTGTAAACTTGGTAAAGAGTTATTTTGTATTGCAAATAGCATCGAATAACGAGACTATTAATTGCCACTTTGTATTATTGTTACAAAACATTGTTGTTTTACTCTCGTTCATTAATCGTCTTGTACTTATTGTTCTGTCAGTTGTCTCACTTTGCACTCCCGTTCCTTCGGAAACGATTTCAATGTAAGCTTGTAATAAAATTCCTACGTGGTCTTCCTCTGCTAAGAAACCATCTAAATTGGCTCTATATCTGTATATCACTTTCTACACAAACTTCTTCATTTTAAGCTCCAGCAACTGTATTTGGGATCCTAAAACACTCGACACTCTCTCTATTACTCAGATTCCCCTGCGGAATAGATGTTTTGATGATGGGATAACTGCTGTGTAGAGTCGGCTTAGAATAGCACTACCCCATTTCTCCGGTGGGTGTACGTAAGAGGCGACTAACGGTATTGGGGCTTTTGAGGGATTTTTGGGTTGGAGACCCATCACCAATATCACCTTTATATCACCATCTTTTCCCCACGCAACTTCCAAAAGTGGCTGAGGAATTTTTAATTCCTTAGCTCTGGCTACCCCTTCTTGGGATTTATAGCCGTGAGTATATGTATGTATGGATAAATATAACTTGCTGTCCAGGGTTTAATTTTCTTTGAGCTTTTGCGCATTACTGACGACATCATGCAAATGCTAGAAAGTATGAGTATCAGTGATATTTACAACCCAAGTATCATTATTTAATGAATTCACACACGTACGCCGTAATTAATACAAGTGACATAAGGATCCCTTGATTTGTGTCGCAATTGCCATTACGCCATTAGAAAGCGCTCTCGTATGTTCCTGTTGGCATACAGTGCGGGCGTCTGGCGGCGGCGCCTCGCGTGCTTCATTACTTTGATTCGACGAATCATACTTTGTTTCGGTGATGACTGCGTCAGGGTAACCGCACACGGGCGCGTTAAAGAGATACGCGTCTTTTTCTTAAGGGCGTGTATTAAATATATAAAAAAACACGTTAAAGATACCCTCTTGTAGTTGACGAGGGTAGATACTCTCAAACGTTTACGCCGCATATCCCGGAAAGGATTGATAGAGATACTATTACTTTTAAACATTAGGTGCTATCTTACCTGGTATTCAAAGTACCTACGATTTGTTTGCTCAGATGATAGGGGACAGGCCTATCGCCGTTTGTACTTCAGATTTCAGAAATGACAAATAGTTGTAAACTCGACCTGGAATTTGAACCCACATCTGTCTGCATAAAAGGCCGAAAGGCCGAGGAGCTGGACAAGCTCGCTCCCATGCTGATAGGTCCAGTTTGTCATAAACTATTTAAAGGTATCTTTGTAACTGCAATCAGCACCGCAAGATCCTACAAAATTATAGACTGCAAAATGTATGCATCCGGCCTACCATTGCTTTAGATCTAAATATTTTAAAATACATAACATAAACGTTCACGCCGTTTATTCCCGAAGGGGTTGGCAGAGGTACCAATACTCCTGAACTCACATGGCAAGCGCCATCTAGTTTCCAGAGAAGGTACCCACGTTTTGCTTAGACAGTGTACTCACGTGATAGGGGGCAGGCCTTTAAATACTTTAATTTTAAAATACCTATTACTATTATTAGACTATTCTAAGAAAGTCTTAAGAACTAATATTTACTAAACAAATTATAAATATCTGTCCACACAAAGATTCCATCGATTGCCCAAACTCGCAAGAAGGTAAAGACATCCGTTCGCGAGCGGTGACCCTAAATAATTGTTATGTTCTGTTTAGTATTAAAACCGCGTAGTTACTCGAATGCAAATAGAATTACTTTTTAACTGATTTGACTTTGATTTATGATCTCCCGTTCAGACTGCTCAATGTGTTGAATGCTGGACAATGTACTAATGAGTTGTAAATTAAGTGGCTCTTAAGCTTCTTTATGGTGTAAGGCCGTTTTGTGAACGTAACATTATGAATATCTTAGAGGGCAACGTTGTGACATGTAAATTAACAATAATATAAGGACGTATGTTAAAAGTATAAAGTGAGTGTAAAAAGTTTGTTAAACATCTTGCGAAGAAACTTTAGATTTTATTACCTAGTCTGAAATTTTTACGGTAACCAAATATCGGCAACGATTACATATCATCTTTACGGAAAAACGATCAGTAGCTTTAATTTGTTGGATTATACCATTGATTGTGTTCTTAAGAAAAACATACATACACATACTCACGGCTATAAATCCCTAGAAGGGGTAGCCAGAGCTAAGGAATTCGAAATTTCTCAGCCACTTTTGGAAAGTTGAGTAAGGAAAAGATGGTAAAATAAAGGTGGTTGGTGATGGGTCTCCAACCGCAAGAAAAAATTTTTTTTTTTTTATTAAGTTAATTACTATCAGCCTTTTTAACGTCAAAATAAAAAAAAAAAATAACTCTACCGTTCTTTCGGAAGGCGTTTGTAAAGTAAAAGTCAATAAAAATACTCCTTACGATCACATATTTTTATTTAACTTAACAATAATATGCCCCCTATCACGTGAGTACACTGTCTAAGCAAAACGTGGGTACCTACGTTGGACACTAGGTGGCGCTGTCACGTTGTTCATAAGCATTGGTACCTCTGCCAATCCCTTCGGGGATAAACGGCGTGAACGTTTATGTTATGTAATATATATTTGCGTTTAGCATATATTAACTTCTTTTTTTTAAATCTATGCGATCTTACAAAACGCTCGTTTGACATATAAATCTATACATATAATAAATCTGTAGAAAAGTCATTTTTGTACATAGAAGAAATTGAAAAAAAAATAGCCAGCGTGTGAACAGATAAGTAACAGAACCCATTTCCATAATTTTTTCAATTTTTGTCTGTTTGTCTGTTTATATGTTTGTATGTGCGCACATCACGTAAAATCTACGAATTTAATGCTGAAAATGTTTATATACAAAAGTTATACGTAACTTGAGGTATAACTTAGTTTTTGTTTCATCGAATTCGGTTCACTCTATCAAAAGATATGATTAATTTTGTGAGTTCAAGAAGAAAAATATTACTTTACGCAATTCAGTATAGTACTTGCAACGACATCTTAAGTCTAAATATAGAACTAAAATGATAGTTAATGAATGAATGAAAATGATAGGCGTTGTGCAAATGACGTCATTTTCTGAATCGCGATGTGAAAGTTTAGATGTTTGGATGTTTGTGTGTTTGGAACAAAAAGGCTACTCAAGTACATATTATATATGAATGAAGTTTGGCAGATAAAGACCCAAATTATAACAAAGGATACTTTTTATCCCGGATAAATTTGACCAATAAAATATTCACGCCTTATTGAACTAAGAGTACCGGAAAAAATGCCTTAAGCTTTTGTCATAAGCAAATTTGACAGTACGAAGTCTGTCGGGTCAGCTAGTATATAATAATGAAACTAAATTATCCATTACCATCGTCATTCATAGGCACAATAAAGGTTAATGAAAAACTTTGGTCAGTAACGCGTGATGTAGATAGTGATCTTTTACACACTACTCTATTTATTAGCATCTTAACATCATCTTAACCCACTTCTCATGTGCTTAAAGGCCCATTATATAGGACTGAAACTATTGTGTATGTATTTATTGTATGATACATAGAGATATAATATACCTACGTAGTACTTATTATATCTCTAAAGTATGATACCATTCAAAGGTCGACTGAAACAAAATCGCTTTTAGTGATAAAGACATAAAATATACTTGAACGTATTTTTTGTGATTTGCATTAAAGGGTTTTTTCTGTTCTATTCTGTCTTAAAATACTATGTGTCATGGAAACCCATTGGACGGAGATGGTGAGTGGCCTCGGTAATTTCGCTCAATTTACATTTTGTTTCTTCTGTTCAAGGTATTTTGTGGTCGAAATTGTTTAAAAACATACTTTATTTTATAGAAACCAGTTCAGAAACCACAAGGACATTATTCATAAAAAGAAGAATCAGGATTGTCGGTTAGAGAATAGTTACTAGCAGTTAAGTTATCTCAAGAAACCCAAACTCTGTGCGAATCTCACTCATCTACTAACAGTTAGTTTTGCATAATAACCTAATGTCTGTATTGGCTAATGGCTAATGGTTGGTGCCTATCTTCGGTGGCAACTCCATATTTTCTACATTCACAAAAATTGCTATCGGGGTCAACGTGATTCATTTAATTATGGCGAATTTCACAGTATTTGCAAATAGCCAACGTTTACGCGGAGAGGTTTGGCGGTACATGTATTTTGATTGAACGCGAATTTTATACGGCGCGTAACTGCCGGTTTAGTATAGCTACATAAAAAACATTTTATTTTTCCTGTGTGTCATACGAGGATTCTAAGTATACTGGGGCTACTTAAGAGATGCAAAGGATTAAATATAAAAAATATCCAAAATCTCCAATGACCACCATTAACAAAAATCACCCATATGTTCGGAAAATACCTTTGTCTTAATAGGTTTTAAATAAGTTTAAAAAAAGGCAGATTTCACTTATTACTGCTCCAAAAAGCAGACAAATCAGTAAGCCGTTCATTGCCATCTTGCTTAGATAGAGTGGAGATGAAAAACGACGAATGTTGTTGTTTAAGGGTGTTTATTTATTTATTTATTTATTTGCTCAAAAAACAGGTTGCTCACAACAAGATAAGAAATTCAATCTATACATTTCATAGCAAAATGCGCAGTGTAGAACCTAAAATCTTTTGAGTCAATATGCCTACGATTTTATGAAATTTATTTAATTTTAAATTTTACATTAATGTGATTAATACACACAATATAATAAATAGTATAGTCCTGTTTCGAAAACATTTAATATTTCTATATGAATACGAGGGCTGCTATTTATGTATCCGGAACTGGCCACTTACAGAACAATAATTTAAAAAGTAATTACATCATTTAAAAATAGAACTCTTTAGCTTTAGAATACATTTATTTTTATGTGACTGTCAATTGTTTTCACATCGTAGCGTCATTTTGAAAATTGCGTGTCTTCGCCACCATGGATTTAACTCGTGAACATTTTCGTGCCATGATTTTTTACGATTTTCGGCGTGGTCTAACTCAAAAACAGTGCATCGATCAGCTTACTTCGACTTTTGGGGATGAAGCACCCTCAAAGACCACTGTGTATCACTGGTTTAGCGAGTTTAATCGTGGACGATCTAAGCTTACTGATGAAATTAAAGAAGGTCGCCCTAAAACGGTCGTTGTACCTCAAAACATCGATGCTGTCCGGGAACTAATAACTCAAGATCGTCATGTTACATATCGTGAGATAGAGGCATCTCTGGGCATTAGTATGACGAGCATACATAAGATACTTCATGAACATTTAGCTGTAAAAAAAATTTGCTCCCGTTGGATTCCGCACAACTTGAGTATTGATCAAAAACAGGCTCGTGTCGATTGGTGCAAAGAAATGTTAAAAAAATACAACCGTGGTGCGTCAAAAGCTGTTTATAATATCTACACAGGTGACGAATCTTGGATCTACGCTTACGACCCCGAAACTAAGCAGCAGTCCACGGTGTGGGTGTTCCAAGATGAGCCGAACCCAACAAAAGTTATTCGTGCAAAAAGCACATTGAAGCAAATGGTCGCTTGTTTTTTTGGTATAAATGGCCATGTAGCTACAGTGCCTTTAGAGAATCGTAAAACTGTTAATTCGGAGTGGTATACGACCATTTGTTTGCCGGAAGTCTTTGAACAAATAAGAAAGACTAACCGACAACGTAGAATCATTCTGCATCACGACAATGCTAGCTGTCACAGGTCGGCCGTCACAACTCAGTTTTTAGAAGCTCAAAAGATCGAATTGACAGGTCATCCGCCGTACAGCCCTGATTTGGCACCCAATGATTTTTATTTATTTCCAAATGTGAAGAAAAAATTACGTGGTCAACGTTTTTCGAGCCGCGAAGAGGCAGTCGATGCGTTCAAAATGCACGTTTTGGAGATACCTCAGTCTGAGTGGAAAAAGTGCTATGAAAATTGGTTTCAACGCATGCAAAAGTGTATAGATCTGAGCGGCGAATATTTTGAGAAGCAATAAAACCATATTAATTGATATATGTTTGTTTCTTTTTTTTATTCCGGATACATAAATAGCAGCCCTCGTATCGAGGTAGCCGCAAAGATAGGCTACACGATGTGTCTATTGTCTTACATACGAGACGGTTGAGAAACGAAACCCTACGGCAGAATCAACATCCTGGCTTACAAGTTACTGACAATATACCTACTGTTGCATTGCAATGAATGTATGTCGTACAACAGAGGCCAGACCTGGCGACCTAATAAACTGTTTATTTAACCTATCAGCGTGTTCTTAGTTATGTTCCGGGGTTTTGTGTGAAAATGATTTGGTTGCAGTGAGGACAACAAATAGCGCATAAATTTTAAAAGGCCTAAGTTAAGTAGTGTACGTCTTTAAGCTGGTCTGGTGAATTATTAAATGTGATCTACATAAACTCCATTTGCTATGGTTTATAGTGAAAAAACTATTATCGTATTTAAGAACACTACATTTTTTTAAACATGTAAGTAAGTACTGCAAAATATAGGATAGATTATAAGATCAAAAATAGAATTCTCTTACGTGTTTCGAGTAAGTAAAGTGGGTAACCAATCCTGCGCTTCTAAGCGTGCCCTGCAAAACACGTAACTGTTTTACGTAATACATATCATCGGCACATGATATAATATGAAGAATCAAATTAATTCAATATATAAATCAACGATGATGAAATTAAAAGTATGTTATTTGTCTCACAACAATGAACAAGACAGTGGTAATTTAGTTAGAGTGATTTTCATATCGACTAAGTTCCGAATTAAATAGCGTGTGTGCAATTAAACGTGTTTAACTTGTATTCTGCGATCGCTCGCTAATGTAGGTATACCAGTTAAGGCAACATGGGCCCATTTAATAAATCTAACGAAACTTAAGAAATGACATAATATAGCAAACAGTCACGTTCTAAATCTTAAAATGGTAGACAGAATATCGATGGTGATTCGTGATGAAAAAGAACAGGACAAGAACTGAATGCAGTTTGATACCTGACATTGCTTATAAAATATTCTATTGTCAGGCAGTTTTTAATAGTTTTTTTTTCGGGTCATTATCTTATTTTATTATATATTCCATTTTCAAGTAATTTATAAAAGTACCAAACAAAGCTAACGAAAATTAATTTTTATCATTATATTTCATAATTTAATCATTTTTTACTTAGTTGCTTAGCTGATTGTATCTTTATGCTCCCAAAAGCTCGAATGCTTTCTATACGAATGGTTGGTTACATGTATTTTTCAAGGATTAACTTATAAATAAAATGAGAACTTGTGCTCTATTAGGACCGAGGACTCCCAACAAAGGTCGGGGCTCTACGTTCAGCAATATTGTGCAATAAACAAACCGCGATTCGGATCGGAACGCACTCTGTCGCGCGGACATTTTCGCGCCAAGCGTCGCTACCTGCGCCGGCCACGACTGACAGAAATTGCGCGCGCAGACGCAATGGCGCCGAAATTGATTTGAATTTTTATTTCGATAGCAAGTTTTTGCGGCGACCAAACTACAACATAGTTTTTATTTTTGTCATAATAAAATAGTGTTGTGCATGTGTTGTGCGTGAGTTATGTTGTTAAGATGTTGTGGTTACCGCTGGGGTTGCTGTTTTTGTTAGCAGATGCCCTCGCGTTCAATTTTTCTATGTTGATCTCTGATTCGGTAAGTAATAATTTAAATTACCTATTAATCATTGTGTGTTTTACTTGATATTAAAATAAATACTTAAAGTTATTACATCGCAGCAGAATTAACTCAAGTATTTTATACATCGCGAACTTTATTTATAACATAACAAATAAATTAGTCCGTATGTGATAGTGCGTAATGAGTGTAAAGTTTCATTGGAATGGAAAGTCTTACTACGATACGAAAATATGCTGCGCGAGCTACGTAAAGAGTCGAGGTCCAGAGACGCAATTCCGGTAAGATTTGCAAAAAAATATTCTGATGTTGCGAAAATATCACAATCCATTTACTCAAAATCAATGAATGTATAAACTGCAAAGATGATAGCAGATCCAAAATGAATTTAATATTTTTATAACATAACTGTTCACAAAGTTACGTTTATTGTAATTCAACATGCAAATTCTCATTTATCATGGTTGTTAACGGTGAGGGAAAACATCGTGAGGAAACCCACATGGCTGAGTTGCCTGCCCCCTATCACATGTGTACACTGTCCATGCAAAACGTGGGTACTCTGAACACCAGGTGAAAAAATCACTTGATGTTCTGAAGTACTGGTACCTCTGCCAATCCCTTCGGCGAAATGCAGCGTGAACGTTTATGTTATGTATTATTTTATATGTTATCATTATCAACATGCAAAACATTATATCAACAAAACTGAGCTATTTTCTTTATCATTAAAAATAAATAAAATAAAAAGCGTTTATTTACGAGAAACAAGAGTTAAATAAGGTGGTAGGTTTTTTTAAATAGTTCATCTTGTTCTACCTTGCGGCGTGTAAATACTTCTTACATTGGTTTAAAATTGGTTACATTTAATAAAATAGTAAAGCTTTAATTTTTGATCAAATATTACATTTTGCTAAAAAGCATTGCGCACTAGCACGATATTATTATTTTTTATTGGGCTAAGCCATAGACTTTTTCGTTCAGTGTGGTATTAAATTAGGGGTAGTAATAAAAACTCCGACAATAAAATAAAAATTGTTCCTACAATAAATATTAAATTAACTGCCTAAAATACTTAATATCCGACTACTTTGTTTCCGAGTAAAAATGACGAAACGACCGGATGATATACTTAAATCTTCGAAAAATTAATATGTCTGTTTATTGCCACATTACTTTTCTATCAAGTAAAATTATGTTCTACTGATAACAATGCTTTGTAATTTTTACCTTTACTTGCCTACAAGTTATTCATAAACTAAACTAAACGAAATATTTTAGTATTAGGATTATCGTTCGCTATAGTAACGCTTTAAACTAGTATATAATATTAAGACTGTTCGTTTCGTAAAATGGACTCGATTACAACTCGTAGAATGGCTGCCGAACAAAAATATGAAAAATTAAAAAGAGAGTTAAATGATGCAGAACAATTAAAAAATAGGCTTTTAGAAGAACGGGACGAAAACGTTTTAGCTATTCGTAATTTAAAGTTGAAAAATAGTAATCTTTTAGAAAAAATTGTGTTGCTTCGTGAATCTTACGACATTTCTCAAGTGGAATTAGAAAACCAGCAGATATTAATATTAAAGCATGAGGATCAGTGCGCAAAGCATGAAGTAGCTTTAGAGCGAATTCATATTCTGAATGAGCAGTTGGCAGAGGCACACGCTCAATTGGCGGAATTCCATAGAATAAAGAATATTCACGAAGACTCTCACGCAGTTTCTTTATGTGCCGAACTTGAGGCAGAATCATTATCTTCTATGACCTCTTTTAAATATTCAAAAACTTTCAGTCGTAAACAGTGTAAAAAATATAAATTAGTTAAAAAACGTATATACAACACAAACAAAAGTCTTATAAGTATGAAAAATAGTATAAAATTCATAAACAAGTCTTACAGAAAAATTGATTTACTAAACCAAATAGATAGTTTGAATGATAAACTGAGTGAGCTGATTGTTAGTCAGGAAGATCTGCATTTAAGATACAAACATATTGGCAGTCTTATAGACAAAGAGACGGTTACTCTGAATAGTCATATTTCCTCAAATAGCGTTATATCTCAATCACCCCAACCAATTAATGGGATTACATTACCAACTGTTAGCACGCCGCCGGCGCCGCCGGCAAACAGAACATTAGTATTTTCGGATGGCATGGCCGTAGGTTTTGGCGAAATACTATCGAAGTATCTTAATCAGCAGGTCATTAACCATTGCTATACGGGTGCAAACTTTAATTATATAGTAGAACGAATATTATTAGGCACTTATGACGAATATACAACGATTGTCGTACTGGTCGGCAATAGTATAGGATTAAATAAGTATTTATTAAATAAAAGTTTAAATAAACTTTTGGAAATACAAAAAATATATAAATGTAAATTTATATTTTGTACCTTTCCATACTTACTTAATATGGATAAGCAGAATGACAATATTCATATTATGAATAATCTAATATGTCACGTGACATGTTGTCAAAGCGACAATTTATTTTGTTTGGATTTGAATAAGTTTTTACCTTATTCAAATTCTCGACTGGGTACTGTATACATACCCTTAAATCAAAAGCGGAACATTGCTAAATTATTAGCATATAATATATCTGACCCCCATATATTTAATATAAGGGGAAACTTACTTCTAGTATGCGATGGTGGAAGCCATAATTTAAACTTTTAAGAGTGACAATGGAAGAGCCTCCTGTCGTCCTTAAGTCGTCACCTAATATCAATATTGTAAACAAGGAAGGAGGTTCTTCTGGCAATTTAACTAAAAAGAATACTTTACAAGGAGTCTCCCAGTTTAAACTTGTATGTCAAAATACTCAGGGGTTTTCTTGTAAAGAATTAGAAATAGAATTATTTTTGGAAAAATATGAAATAGATTGTTTATGTGTTACTGAACACTGGCTTAAGAATTGCGAACTCATATTTGGTTTTGAAAACTATTATTTACCTAGCAACTACTGCCGCAATTCTAAAGCCTGTGGTGGCTCCGCTATATTTTTAAAAAATAATATTAAATCAAAAATTCGTAATGATATTGTACAGTTAAGCGTTGAGCAAGTCGTGGAATTATCCTGCATAGAGTTAAAAAACTATTTCTTAATATGTGTGTATCGACCCCCTTATAACCAAAATTATGATAAATTCGAAAATGTAATGGAAGATGTATTAGGCAAAGTTTTCAGGAATAAAAAACGTATAATAATATGTGGAGACTTCAATGTGGATCTCCTACAAGACAGTCATCTTAAAACACGATTGATGAGTTTATTCCAATCGTTCAATTTAGAAAATTTATTCTTGGAACCGACTAGAATCAAAACATGCTTAGATAATGTATTTACTAATGCAGATTTTTCAAGTAAAAGTGTTATAAATAAACTAAAGTCTGATCACAGCGGCCTATTTGTTAGCTTTCCTCTAGAGATACCAGAACCAAAAATTGTTATTAAAAAAAGGCATATTACTGCCAGTAAAGTAGAAAAATATATAAATATAATAAGCTCTAAGTTGCCCACATGTACAATTAATAAAAACTCAAATACTAGCTATGATATCTTTTATAATGTTCTGATAAATGAGTTTAATGAAATTTTTAATGTAAAAAATGTAACTATTACCAGTAAATTTAAGTTTTGTGAGTGGGCAACACCAAGTATTTATAGATCAAGAGAAAAACTCTTCGATTTATATGATCAAAAAGCTTATAGTAATAATAATGAATTGAGTGAATATGTAAAAAAATACTCAAAAATATTTAATAAAGTATGTAAAGAGGCTAAAGCCAGATACCTAAGCCGACGTATCCGAACATCCGATAATAAAGTTAAAACAGTGTGGAATATTATCAACACCCAAACAGGCCGAGGTAAACCATGTGATCAGGAGTTCTGTGTTCGATCTGATAAAGGTCTGACTACCTCTAATGAGGAAATCGCTTGTATTTTTGAAAAATATTTTACTGACATACCATCAAAAACAACTGAATATTTAAACACATCGGTTATAAAAGCTCAACACTTGTTACAACAAAATGTTGATAGGTGCGAAACTTTGTTTTGTTTTAAAGATGTCAGCCCTACAGATATCGAAAAATGTTTTAAATCATTTAAACTAAAAAGTTCTGAAGACATTTGGGGTATGTCAGTGAAAGTTTGCCATAATTTTATTGTAACTTTGGCTCCATATTTAGCAGATATATTTAATGAATGTATAAGAAATAAAATCTTTCCAAATCTCATGAAGCATAGTAAAATTGTACCACTTCTTAAATCCGGAGGAGATAAAATTAGTCCTGATGGTTATAGACCAATATCAATTCTGCCAGTTTTAAGTAAAATATTCGAAAAACTAATGTTCAATCAAATGCTTTTGCATTTCGCTTCAAACAAATTGTTTCATCCAAAACAATTTGGCTTTACGAAGGGCCGCTCTACCACCGATGCAGGCGTTGCCTTAATGAAACACATTTTTGATTCGTGGGAACGCAAAAATGATGCTATTGGTTTGTTTTGCGATCTTACGAAGGCATTTGATTGTGCAGATCATGAAATCCTTTTTATTAAATTAGAACATTATGGCATACAAGGTGACGCACTTAAATTAATAAAGTCTTACTTTTCGGATCGGATACAGAAAGTGCAAATCAATAATGCAATATCACCTGGAACTCATGTAAAAATGGGTGTTCCGCAGGGTTCTATTTTGGGCCCATTTTTATTTTTAGTTTATATTAATGATTTGCCGTTCATGGTCGAGAAAATGTCCGAGATAGTGTTATTTGCTGATGATACTTCTTTAGTATTTGACGTTGAAAGAAATAATCAGAATATTGACGAGGTGAATAACACGGTTTCACAGATTCAAACATGGTTTGCTTCCAATAATCTTGTACTGAATGGCAAAAAAACCAAATGCATTAAATTTGTATTACCTAATGTTAGGTGCGTTGATAACGAAATAATTTTAAATAATGAAAAGTTAGTATTTTCGGATAACACAGTTTTCTTAGGGATAACTCTGGACTCCAAGCTCCAATGGGGACCCCACATTAGCTCACTAGCTGGCAGGCTAAGTAGTGCTGCATATGCCGTTAGGAAAATAAGACATTTGACAGATGTACAGACAGCTCGATTAGTTTATTACAGCTATTTTCATAGTGTAATGTCTTACGGTATTTTACTCTGGGGCAGAGCAGCTGATGTTGGTTCCATTTTTATTCTCCAAAAGAGAGCAATAAGAGCTATATACAATTTGAGATCCCGAGATTCCCTGAGGGAATTGTTTAAAACAATAAATATAATGACACTGCCATGTCAATATATTTATGAAAATATTATGTATGTAAGAAAGAATCAGGCCTCTTTTGTGAAAAATTGTGACAGACATATTCGAAACCTGAGAGACAACAATAAAATATCAGTACCAAAATACAGATTGTCAAAAGTAAATACATCTTTCATGGGGTTATGCGTAAAAATGTATAATAAAATACCTGAGGACATTTTAAATTTAACAGAAACAAAATTCAAAGCAGCAGTTAAAAGAAATCTTAGTTCGAAAGCCTATTACAATGTCAATGATTACATTAATGATGAAGTGGCTTGGTGTCATCAGGGCTCTGTGCAGGATGTTTCCGGGCTAACACCAAAATTGTAATGGACGTTAAAAAAAGATGTGTGTTGACGAGTTTCTTACGGGTTCTTCTCTCAACAAAACACCTTCCGAATCCGAAGTAAACTTAGTATTAAGTTAAAATTTGACGTTCAAAAAACAAAGATTTATCTTTTTATTTTGAAATAAATGATTATTTTATTTATTTTTTATTTTAACTACATGTTTCATAGGGATTATGAATTTAAGGTGCTCGCTCGGCTGCGCTTCGCTCGCTCGTTTTATACATAACCTAACTTTTCTTCACCTGCAGGGGGCTTCAGAACCCCCAATCCCCCCAACGGATAAACTTGTCGGAGGTTCAGTATTTTATTCGGAAGTTTAGTTTTATTATTCGAAGTTAAATATATTTGTAAGTAAAAATGTAATTTGATCCTGTTCATAGATGTTTATTAAATTAATTAAATTTTTTCGGTATGTTTTGGGTTTTTTGTTGGTAATTTATTAAAACGCTGGTTTATTAGAATAATAGTCGTAGTTGGAGATTTTTTTTTTGGAACCATTATTATTTCCCTTAAATTAGTAAATATTTGCCAATATCAAGCGCTTTCCTACATAAAATATTCCAGCTAAATTATCCATATTGATTATAAATTTTATTGAAGTAATATTGTATTTTTTACTATTTGCATATTTAAATTATTGATATCCAGCTGGCCATGAATGACATTAGAGATGCTCGGTGCACTTACGGAACCTAAAGTATAGTTTTCTTTTATTCGTCTAAATATTTCCCGAACAACAAGTTCCTCTATCATAATTTGTAATTAATAATTTTCTACAAGTGTTTTTTAAAAAAGGAAGATATTCGTGAGAAATTAGTCATTACAGCATTCAGTTCCTTAAATCCTTCGGTTTAGGTTCAGAATCCACGACAGCTGTAATGTAATGAGTAATTCTGCTGACTTGTAACATTAATAATGCTGCTATGAAATAATTTCTCAGGTCCACGTTCATATTAATACTGTGCTCAGAATTTAATTTTATCTCATTTAATATTATTTAATTTCCAAGTAGATTGCCCTTGTCATAATAGCTAATAAATCTGAACTAACTGCGGAAAACACTGACTGAAACTCTTTAAAACTACACTAATCCTCAATCATCCATTATCTTATCGATTAACTAACTAGATGTAATATCGTCTTGTAATTCTACAAGTTACATGAACAAAAATTGCTAGAGTAAGGTAGCAGTAGGGCTTTTAGTAAAATAGCGGCCCCGCACCGGCCGGCCGACCGGCGGCGGGCGGCATGCACCTACTTTCCGTGATATAAGCAGCGGCGACCGGCCATTGTCCCGGTCATAATCATATTTTTAAATGTACCGGCCAAAGAAGACGCTAAAGGTCATGTCATTATTATAATTAAAGAGGCAGTTAACCTTTTTGCCGAAATACTCTTTGGCTATATGAAGCATTACGAGTATTACGCTTTCTCTGTAAGGATGTTTTAAGTTTAACATGGGTGACGAGTACATCTGTGAGCGTGAGATGAGTTTTGGTTTTTAAGATGTTTAAATTCAGTGTAGCTTCTACAGAATAAAATTTAGGGCATATCACAGGTGAACTTAGATTTAATAGCAAAAAATATGTTTGTGCCTATTACGGTTTTTCATGAAAAATATGGATTTTAATTAAGTTTGGAACTAACGGATTAACGGACCTCATTTGGTCATTAGTTATGGAATTAAACAATCTACTCTGAAAATATCTAAGTAAAGTAAATGTAATTTAATGTGTTAAATACAAAGCCAATAATTTCGTTACGGTCAGGTGCCCTGTCCAGTCCCCGGCAGGTTGTTCTCGAGTTCTCAGACCATAGGTTATCTAGTATGCGATCCTAATTGAAAACCACTTCATTTCTTATTAGGGTGTAACACTTTTGCAGTGTTATTTTGTCTTATGTCCGTGTGTACTTTTTGAGGATGGCATCTACATTTTAAAAGTTAATAATATGTCTCTATTAGTCGCACTGAGTTTGAGGTAAAAAAAGTCAACGCAATATGTTTCAAGTAAGATACCCTTAAAAGTAAAAAAAAATATAAATAAAATAAAATTGAAGTATAAAATATAAAACGCAATAATTTGCATTTAGATTAAATGGGAATAACTAAACGTTCGCTGCGTAAATCCGCGAATGGGTGGCAGACAGTGGCAGTGCTTCTAATACTGATGAACATCACGTGCTGTTAGCGTCAAGTGTTTCGTGTAACCACGTTTGCTCGGATAGTGCATCCATATAGAAGTAGGCGTATCGCCGCCCGCCGTTTTAAAGAAGGAGTAGCCGGAACTTCAAAATCGAAAGTCCTTCAGCCACTTTTGGTAATAAAATTGAAAAAAAATGGTGTAATAAAGGTTGGTAATGGGTCTCCATCCACATTGCGCATTTATCAAAAAGCCTCGTTACCCTTAGTCGCCTTGTAAGCTACCCGTGGGAAGAAATCGGGTACTGCTATTTCAAGCTGACACCACACATCTCCGATGGTCACCATGACTTTATCTGTGAGTAGTTTCTTATCAAATGGGACATCCGGTATATAAATGTTTCATTTCTCTCTACTAATTCAAGTAGTTATAATAAGTTACGTATTATTTATATGACCCTATCTCGTGCGCTGAGACTGCGATGGTGATGGCCCATTGTGATATAATAAGTGCTGTGAGATGTGACGCCAATACCGTTTGAATGGAATGTGTTTGCTTTCATTGATGGATTCGGCTGGCGAGTCATCTTATCTTCTTGTCCACGTATCTATAGATATATGCTCACAGATACTCATCAAATATGTTATATTACAAAGGAGGCTTTCAAATTTGATAACTATATCAACGTCATGAAATAAAACTGTAATTTTATTTTGATAGAAAAATATAGTAAGATAACTGGCATAAAAATGTGAGAAAACTATTTGAAAGATACAAAACATAAAATTATAAAAATTCGTCGTACAGTTGAATTATTTTGAATGTAAAAAGAGTTTGCCTCGGTATTTTTAAACAACATAATATTATAACTTAAGAATATTTATTAACAGAGAAAAATATGTTTATTTAACTCCCCAATGAGAATATTATTAAAACTCTTTACACATCTTGGATTTATTATTTATTACCAGAAGTTTGATACTTTTTCCCCTCGCAACTTCCAAAAGTGGCTGGAGAATTTCTGATTCCTTAGCTTTGGCTACCCCTTCTAGGGGTTTATAGCCGTGAGTATATGTATGTATGTACCAGAAGTTTGATATTACGCAAACACCATCAGCTTTCGGATAATAAAATAAGTGCTACTGCCATTACATATCGTAGAAGGTATATCTCGAAACCTTAATCCATTAATAATGATATCAAGGTCGTTTCGTTCCAAAATTCCAAAATTTTCGCAATTTGGCAAACTTGCGCGGCATGCGAGAATTTAACATTATTATTTACTCATAAATAAACATTGCAGTGTCGTCTTGTGTAATTTTGTAAATTAAAATAAAAACGTATGTCAATTTTCCGCACTTGCAATTGCTCCGAGCCGCCCGAGCTTCACAATTTAGCATTCATCACGGGAACTGTGACGTAACACCGATTGGAGGTGCAATGTGTGGAGTTCGCTCGGGTGACACCTCTCGCTACAGGCAGTGTCACTTCGTTAACCACTTTACTGTTTTGTTACTTCAAATTACAAGTAAAACCTCGCCGGTGTTACACATACATGCTAACATATACATAAATATACGTGCATACAATTGCAGAAGTAGTTTCTAAAAACGGGGCAACATATTATTTACAATCAATCTTGAAAAAACACATTAATGGTCAATAAACATAAATAAACATAAACATAAACGTTCACGCCGAATATCCCCGAAGGGGTTGGCAGAGGTACTAATACTTCTGAACATCACGTGACTTTGTCACCTGGTCATAAATAAAAGATGTTATTAAAGGAAAGAAAAATTTCATTCGCATGTTTGTGTTCATTTATTTTTATTATACAGAAGAACTATGAATACAAAATTCATACTAAAATATATCATACTACCATAAAATTGCTAAGAATCTTTTTCCATATCTTACTCGTAAGTAAAATTACAAGCATGCTAAATGCAATCCCGCCGCCGGCAGTGACTGCAGGGCGTGAGATAAAGTGCATTTAATCAACGCGATGCATAATATTTGTAGAATTACACGAAGGCGCAAGCTGGGGCACGGGTTACATTATCTGTTGCTACAATCTAACGATACAATGCTAATAAGCTATTGCATCTATCGATTAAGTAAAAGCACGAAGTAATATAAACGTTAGCCATGCACCCGTGTATATTTTGGAAAAGAGTACATAATAAAATAAGACGGAACCGAAAAGTGTTCTAATCTAGGTTAAATTTGTCCGATAAAATGACTAACTTAAGCGTTTATAATAGTAGAAACTGTAGGTAATAGTAAACAAATATCACCAGTTTACCTTTAAATCTTAAGTTGCTAATTCAAGCTGATGATGCTATTATACAGCTTTAGCTTTTAAGCCGTGTATCCCCAAAATACAACAAAAGATGTTAATCCTAATATGTTAAACGAGAGGGGGCGGATTTTGTGAACCAGCCTGTGTCGCGATGCTAAGAGCTCGAAAATTGGTTCAGGTATCAAATTGAAGGTCTCCATCTAAAGTTTTACCGAAAACTCATATTTCCATAACTGGATTAGTTAAATTGTTAGCGATTTATAAATTGTCAAAATTGGCCCATAGACTTTGCTGGAGTAAAAGCGCGAGCAAATGTGTCAGTCACGAGATTTAATTGATTCACTCGCGAGTAATTTTCAATTTTGGATTTAAGCTGGATGCAAAAAAGTGTAGTCTACGCGGACGTAGTCGCGGGCAAAAAGCTAGTATTCGTAAAATTGATGACGTCCCCAAACTAAGTAGACATGTCATATGAGACAAGCCCACGGGTTACATACTGTATATCCGAAACTTTTAAACCAGAATATTATTTTACCGAAAACTAATCGCCTTTTTTTTAATTGCCATAATATTGTTTCACCGAAATTTCAAATACCATATTCTTACATTCCAGATTATCGTTTGGTTTTTGTTTTTGTTTACTATCATTTTGATTAACCACTAGAACGGATTCCCAAAAAATCGAAAACCAGATATACCTTAATTCCGCAATATTGCTTTTCCGAATAATCACTATTCCAAAAAATCATTTTCCATATATTTGAAATACAGATGTATTGAATGATACCTACTGCTATGAATAATTTTGCAGGCATATTTTAAGTAAGTAGTATACCCCGCTTAGTAGTATATCATGCATCAGGTATTTAGGTGCTCGCTCCGCTGCGCTACGCTCGCTCGTTTTATACATAATCTAACCTAACCTAACCTAGCTGAATGTAACCTATCTTTTCTTTGTCTGCAGGGGGCTTTCGCCCCCCGACCCCCCCAAGCAGGGGGGCTCTGCCCCCCTGCACCCCCCCTACATGCAACCAAGCTTGCAAACAAGCAAGCAAGTATACATACAAACAGGCATGCATCCGCGTTCTATTTATACAATTTTTCTAACATAAAAAATATCTAGTTAAAGAGATTTACGATATGTAAGACTATAGAAAAAGTTACTTCGGTCTTTTAAACCTATGGAATAATGAGATTATAGTAAAAGATATAGTTGGTAAAAGCAAAAAAATCATTTTAATAATCTGGTTTTAGTTTTTCTGAGAAGTGATACTTCTAGAAAATGTATTTATGTACTAATGAAGTTGTGGAAAATAAAGCATCTGTGATACGTAAATTATGTGAACAGTTTTCGAAATAGTGAATTTCGGATTTGAAATATTCGAATTTTCGAAATGTTACCAAGCCCACGTCTTTGACTAAAACTCTATTGAAATAAATCGTCAATCAAGTAGGCAACAAAACAATAGAGGAACACAGATAAAAGATGTCTACCACATTATAATATTCTTTC
Organism: Bedellia somnulentella; assembly: GCA_963576735.1. NCBI lineage: Eukaryota > Metazoa > Arthropoda > Insecta > Lepidoptera > Bedelliidae > Bedellia > Bedellia somnulentella. Next base: position 258,949 of record OY755177.1, read on the forward strand.
ACCGCGTTACCTAACTCGTCATCGCACATTACATCTGCGTTTGTTTAAACATTATATTTTTATTATGAGTGTGTGAGGCACCATTTTATTTGTTGAAATTAACAGGTTCTCGTATGTTTTACAATACTCAGTTACGCTTGTTTTGTAACGGAGGTCAATGTTTTTGTGCAATGTCTGTTCGACGGTGCTCCAGTCCTTTATCCTTTCACGCTGCTCGTGAAGTTTATCCAATGTACATAAAATAATATACACACATCGAGTAGTCGCATAGTGAAAAATGATAAAATTTATGCTGTTTCTGCTAGTCGACATGCATTTTTTATTTTTTACTAAGTCGGAGTTAACTTCACTATCATCGACTTCACCATTTCTTCTCTTTAAATTTTAAAGATATGTATAAATAAAATTTCATACTTATAATAATTTTAGTTAAATGCTTTAACTTCTTTTAGTATATTACACTCGTTTGTTCAGTTATAGACGTTATTCGTTACACAAACGAGTAGTTTTGTCGCTGAGATTTGAAACCGCCCCTAATGAATATGAAATCAATAGAATTAGCTCACTTCGACCAAAAAAGGAATTAAGGACCCTGAAAGTATGGGCTCCAATTCTTTTAATTATTAACTATACGTAATATTTCACTGTGTAAATGACGTCTTCAGATTTTCTTGTCACTTAATTTAATGCCTTAATATATACCCCGCATTATTGTGTACCCTAGAGTAGATGTTTAGCAAGTAATAGTTGAGCAGCATCTAATTAATTCATTTTTCGTGTCATCCGTTCTACCACCGACATTAGAGGTTTCTTTTACAGTTACTAAATTAAATAAAATACAGAAGTTTTTGATGATGTTATTTTTTTATATAAAAACTTATCACAAATGTTTAGCACCCTAGTTATTAGTTAAGTTCGGCAAGTTCTCATCATAAATATCAGCACTCTAGGCAAAATAATAATTCTAGACACTTTTCCTAGCATCAAGTTGTACAGTCCTTAGAAAGCACCTCATGTTCTGTTGCGTCAGAACGTATGAGGCAACTACATTGTTTAATAATACTTATTATTAAATTAATAATGTACACAAAGAAATTCACATTGTTTTTCAATTTATCGTCTGAAAATCGTATGCAAGTTTCCAGCACATGAGAGAATGATGAAAAATGCATACATAATTAGAAATATTGCCTCATTAAAACTCCCATTTGATTGTTATCTCACCGATTTTCATGTTTGCATGGGAATCGCAACTTTCTGTATTGGTTTTTACGGGAGATTCGGTCAAAACTGTACTTTGTACTAACGTTAAACTAGTGCAAGAGCTATGTCAGAGCAAGTATGACAAATAAAGTTGTAATGACGTAAAAAAAGTGTGTTGATGAGTTTCTTACTAATTCCCTATCAACAAAACACCTTCCGATTCCGAAATAAACTTAGTATTAAGTTGCAATTTGACGTTCAAAAAACAAAGATTTAACTCTTCATACATACATACATACATATACTCACGGCAATAAATCCCTAGAAGGGGTAGCCAGAGCTAAGGAATTTAAAATTCCTTAGCCACTTTTGGAAAGTTGTGAGGGGAAAAGATGGTAAAATAAAGGTTGTTGGTGATGGGTCTCCAACTGCATCGCCCAAAAATCTCTTAAAAACCCCAACACCGTTAGTCGCCTCTTACGTACACCCACCGGAAAAATGACTTTTCACTTAGAAAGAAATGATTATTATTTTATTATTAAAATAGTTACATTATCGCTTCTTTTAAATTGTATCACTTAAACGCACCAATTCCGTAAGACACCTAAGCTTGTTCTTAAACAATTCTACTCATCTCAAATATTAGATCCTGGTAATAAATCGATGTTTCTTGAAACATTTTAAAGTGACACAATCTCCATTCCAACAACTAGTATGCTGGAACCATCTGGTTCCTAATAGTACAGTAGATCACTATAACAAAATATACTTTATACTACATACTACTACTATAAACTACCATATATATATGTCGTAGGATGATTTGATGTTTAGGTTTTTTGCAAAAAACCTAGGGATTTTGCAAAAATCCGGATAATTAGACAACGGTTATAATATTTTCTAATCTTACTAGGTTTTTTGCAAAAAAACTGGTTGGTTTAGTAAGATTGTACTTCTTTAGTGCTGATTGGCTGATTTCTGATTGCTCGCCTACACTTATTCTGATTGGTTCGTCATTATGGTATTAAGATATTATAGCTAGAGGTATAAAGGGTAAGAAACGACAATACTTATTTGATACTAGGAATTAAATATTTTTTTTACTCTTTTGTTGGAGTAAAATTACAATCACGTTCGGACATATTATACACAGATCAAGTTACCCCAAACTAAGTAACACTTGTATGATGGGATACTAACTCAGCGATATATTTAATATAATATAATACACATATGCTCATCCCATAAATGTTGCTCTCAGCGGGTATCAAACCCGCAACCTCCAGACCGAAAAGCTAGTCACCTATCCATTCGGCCACGGACGTCTTCTAGGAACAATAAAGTAAGTACGTTTTAAATTGTAGTATTGAGGTATTATAGCTAGAGTTATAAAGGGATACGACAATACTATTTTTATGCTTAGGAACTTTTTGTAACTAAAATTAAAATAATAATCAAATTAAATGTAGGTAGGAACAATGAAGTAAGTACGTCTTAATTAACAACCAATCAGAGATGACGTGTTTATGAGGAACTGCAATCGACCAATCAGTGAACAGTATTCATAAAAACTGACATTCGTTTCGGAGTCATACTAAACCAACTAGTTTTTTTGCAAAAATCCTAGTAAGATTAGAAAATATTATAACCGTTGTCTAATTATCCGGATTTTTGCAAAATCCCTAGGTTTTTTGCAAAAAACCTAAACATCAAATCATCCTACGACATATATATAGATACTGTGCTAAGTATTTATCAGTGAAAATCCGTATGATTAGCAAAATTGCTGCCACATAATAAGTTTCTAAGAGATTAGTAAATGTAGCTGTTAGCGATGAGGCCGTGTCGCCGAGTATTGCTGTTGGTATTCACCGGGCGGGTGTCGCCGGCGCTGGCCGGGTCAGCGCGTGTCAGGCATACCACTACCGCGACCTAATGGGAGAGTCTCACTTATTGTGGACTATTATACTGTTTACTACAATTAGTCAAATTGCTGTTGTAATGAGACATACATACATATGACATACACTCACGGCTATATATCCCTTGAAGGGGTAGCCAGAGCTAGGGAATTAGAAATTCCTCAGCCGCTTCTGGATGATGCGTGGAGAAAAGATGATGAAATAAAGGTTGTTGGTAATGGGTCTCCAACCGCAAAGCCCAAGATTCCCTAAAAAGCCCCAATACCGTTAGTCGCCTCTTACGTACACCCACCGGAAAAAATGGGGTAGTGCTATTTTAAGCCGACACTACACAGCTTTGTGTTTTGAGAGTTACAATTTATTTTAAAGACATAACTCGGTTCAGTTTATCACAGTTAAAATATAAATCAATCATTTTAACATAAGCAAATAATTAATCAGTATACAGATACTGATTAATTCGTTCTTTGGGTTAATCTTTCAAATCTATGGGTTCTACTAATCAGTAGTGTGCCGTTATGTTCATCCGGTTCAAATAATGTAATTGCATCAGTGGCAATAAACATTTCATAATAAAATGTGTGAACAAATCCATATGCATTATCAAATGTAATTGCATGATGTGTAAAAGTTTAATTAATTATGCAAACCAACTCCACTTCACATTACTTCTATGTACATGTTTGTAAGATGGTGCAAATATGTGCTGAATATTCACACCGTATTAGCTGTGTAGTGCCGGCTTAGAATGTCAATACCCCTTACTACCCACCGATTTCGTAAGAGGCGACTAAGGGTATTGGGCTTTTTAAGTGGTTTTTGGGCGAGTCGGTTGGAGACCCATCACCAACGCTACTGTATTTCTGCCATCTTATCCCTTATCAACTTCCAAACGTGACTGAGGAGTTTCTAGCTCTGAAGCTCTGGCTACCCCTTTTTGGGATTATTTAGGTAAAAGAGAAAATGTGATCAAAAAGGCAGGCGTCCGAAGTATGAAGAATAAAAGAGCATGTATGAAAAGATTAATGAATGTTGAGCTCAGGAGGTTTTTCAGGATCGTACAAAAAAGTGATCGATAGTCTCTGCCTACCTAAGGAAATTTATGACGTCAGTAGATGTAGGCGTAGATGATGTTGCCGTGTAGTGTCGGCTTAGAATAACACTACCCCTTTCTACCCGTGGGTGATCGTAAGAGGCAACTAAGGGTATAGGGGATTTTTAAAGTGGTTTTTGGGCGATGCGGTTGGAGACCCGTCACCAAAAACATTTATTATTACCATCTTTTCCCCAATTAACTTCCAAAAGTGGCTAAAGAATTTCTAATTCCAAAGCTCTGGCTACCCCTTTAAGGGATTTAGAGCCGTGAGTATATGTATGTATGTAGATGTAGGCATTTTGAAAGTAAAAATCTCATTCTTTAAATCAATCTACCGTTTGATTTGAAATTAGCATGACTGAAGACTATAAGAGAAATGACTATACGGTATGTTTATTTAGAACAATTATTCGCATCAATAGACACATCTACATAAATATATATCCAGTGAGATCTGTTAAAGGAAAAATCAATCATTCGTCAATGCTGATAATAGCAATTGATCACTGTATTCAAATCATCGTGACCTCTGTCTACTCTACCGTTTTACACTTACCATATCCGTTTCGATTTCGTTTGACTGATTATGTGTGATTATGCGTCATGTATTGTACAGCCGATGTGGTTTCGATGGCATAATTGTTATGTGTGTCTTAGGTGTAGATAATGTTGCTTAGTGACACACATATATTTGGTAAATTATTAATTGAAATGAAAAAGTATTACGAATATGATAATTGCACAGCTAAAAAATCAATAATCAAATTGAAATGACATAGTGGAACTGGCAAAAATCAATCATTACTAGCAATTATTCTACCGTACCGTTGTATTATATTATACCTAACAAAACATCAATTTCATATGAATAATATTTATATTGTATAATTAATCACTGATTAGACACGAATTTTCCTCGTTTCAAAGAAAAAAATTGCGTTTTTATGTAATATACTTATTAAGTCTCATTATTATTGCATTTAGAGTCCAATAACGTATTTAAATACAATATACGGTTGACTAACATATTTGGATCAAAACCGTTTATTCAATTTAGTTCGAACTGAAACCCCTGTTTTTACATGTTTTTACGGTGCTCCTAGGATCATAGTCTTAGTTTGATCGAGATATATTGGGTACTACTCGTCTAAGACAAGTCTCTCTGCCACCTCTCTCAGTACATACGACTTAGTACAATTTGATGAAACTTAGATGAATTTACGACTTAGTACAATTTGTTATTATGTCTTAAGAGCTTATTCCATTTGCCTGAATTCAGAACGTCCGATAGCCACAGAATCTGAATTCAGACTAGTGGAATAACGTTCAGAACGCTAGGCTTCCGATAAAGAGACAAATTTCGGCTCCTAGCTCACTACATTTTTTGTAGCTCCGTCTCAGGAAGGTGGAATAACGTTCAGACGATTTAGTCGCCTCGCGCCCGCCACAGCGAGAGGACGTGCCAAAATTTTTCATGCCTATGATTGAAATTACGTAAACAAAAAAAAAGATAATAAAAGTTTTATAGCAGATATACATATGCTCACGCCATTAATTCCAGGGGTAGTTAGGTAGGTAGGGGTTCCATTTCATAGGGGTAGGCGGATATGTATAATTATATTCTTACATACGTATGTATATATATGTTACGGCTAATAGCCGAAGTGCGGCTGCACCTAGGTTTAGCCGGCTAAAACTAGGTGCGGCCAAGGGTGGTTGGCTAATCCTAGCTTTAGCCGGCTGATTTCGGCTACACCTAGTTTTATCCGTTGTCATATCGGCTAAAACTAGTTGTAGCCAAATCCCAGTGGCTAAAGTTGGTGTTAAAACTTTTGTTCCTAAGTAAAAATAAAAATCATTTTTTTGAACAATCATTGGTTTAATTAACATAAAAAACTGAAAATATAAATAACACAACATAAATTAAATATTTTCTTCAAAAAAAACGTTCACTTTCAAGGCCTGTTGTATTAATGACTCTTTAGCACAGCTCCTGTTAGTATCTATTCCTTGTTCCTTTTTGCACAATTCACACAGCTTGTTTTTATTTCCAGCGCAGAGGTCGCAATCTGTACTTTTTCCAGCTGTTTTTTATAACGTCACCTTCTGATTCATTTTCTTAATTAATGTCAGTATCGGTCTCATTCACAAATTTCTCAAAATCTTCCATATTTTGAATATACTCGATCACTTCCGCTTGGAGATTAGATGGCCTAAGGCCTACTTTTACATCACAACCAGACATTGCCTGGTATGGCGACCTTTTGATTCCATGATGGTAAGCACTATTTTTCATGAGCTGCACGAATCTCAATCCCTCAGACCATTATTGGCAGTGCTCGTCAGCCATCCATGTCATGCGCATTTTTTCTACATCTTGATTGGCGCGTTAAACGCTACCCAGAGACTGACTGTGACGCGGTTTTCCGTGCACAATCTTTAGACCTGGCCACATCTGTGTCAAACTTTCCACAACTTCATTGGCAAATTCCCTGCCATTGTCTGATTGGAGTATTGACGGCGATCCAAACGTACAGAATATATCAAAAAGTTTTTTTGATACTTCTTCCGCAGTTTTGTTGCAATGCATGCAAAGCATGTAGTTGAATAAATTTCGTAAGGTGATCCTGATATACTAATATAAACCTGTATGAACCATCTGGCAACGGGTATTTAGTTCGTTTGATAAAATTGGTTTTACTACCAGGCCTTTTCCGGTTGATTTTTGTTTAATTTGACAAGGCTTGCACAAACGAAGATACAGAAGAATGACTTCCTGAGTAATATTAGCGTACTTTTTTTTTGTTTCTATAATCATTCTATTTCTTCCGCCGCGTCCGATACTCACGTGTATTTCGTGAAGAACATCGAAGATTTCTTCATTCTTGACGTAGTATTAGAGATAATCGGTATTTTCAACAGATCTTGATACAGGTATTGTTAATTTTTTAACGTCACCAAAACAACACACATCGAATCGTTGTAGACGGCGATATTGTAACGTTGAACGTTATGCAGACATTTTCGCCTCTTTAACTTCTTCAATTAATTTAAAATACTGATCATTATTCAAGTAACTGACGTTATCTCCATGTTTATTAGCAAATAAGCACTGAAATTCCATTAAAAAATTCCATTGACGACATCTTCATTAGCAGCCATTTAAATTTTGGTATTAACGAGAGAAAAAGTACGTATGATTTGCACGGTTTCACAGAGTCAAAAGACGAGTTTGGGAGCGAGCCTACCTACCTACGATTCACGATGGAACCAACTTTAGCCACTGGGATTTGGCTACAACTAGTTTTAGCCGATATGACAACGGATAAAACTAGGTGTAGCCAAAATCAGCCGGCTAAAGCTAGGATTAGCCAAACACCCCTGGCTTCACCTAGTTTTAGCCGGCTAAACCTAGGTGCAGCCGCACTTCGGCTATTAGCCGTAACATATATATTATATATATGTATATATACTCACGCTATTATTTCCGATTGGGGTAGGTAAATACGTTTTATCACATACATGCAAATTATATTATATTATATATACTCACGCCATTACTTCCCATCGGAGGAGGCAGATACGTCTAATTACATACATACGCGCATATACTCACGCTTTTACTTCCGCTTGTGGTAAGCAGATAATTTTAATATTCATTCTATTCATTTTAACAATATTACATCGTATTTGAATTTTAAAACTAACTTAACATTAACTTAAAAACTAAAAAATATTAACAATTTCTATTACAATTTATAAGATAAAATAATATAAATATAAAATTGAGTAAGGATTGAAAAAGATAGAAATAACATGTCAAAAAAAATTATAAAAAAGTCAAATTGAAATAAAAACATGTCAATTGCAAATATAAAAAAAATGGGCAATATAATACAAATCTAGCCAAAATTAATTAATATTCCTATCACAACATTGAACACAATCATTATTAAATTATGGCTGATCTAGCTCTTTCAAATCGTATAAACATTTATTAATTAAATATTTTTTTAATTTGGATTTGAATGATTTCGGACATTGAATTAACCTTATTTCATTGGGAATACTATTATAAATATTTACCGTCTGGAATCTAGGAGCATGTTCAACCACTTTAAGATGGGGAATACCTACACTGTCAAGACGAAACTCTTTTCTCCTGCGTGACTCTCTACACATTTTTTGCTCCTCTGTTTCAATAGCACCTAACTTTTCTCTAAAACTTGTAAGAAGAACAAATACGTACAGTGCGGGTACTGTTAAAATATTTAATTTAATGAAATACTCCTTGCAGGATTCTATTTGTTTTAATCGTAATATAATTCGTACGGCCCTTTTCTGTAGTATGAATGCTTTCTGAATATTGTACCTAAAACTGTTACCCCAATATTTAATACTGTACTCGTATCTAAGTTTGGATTCAACTAGTGAAAAATAAATCATTTTTAAATATTTTAAATCAATGCTGTCTCTGAGAGTTCGCAGAGCATAGCATGCTGAACTGAGTGCATTTTCTACCGCCGTAAGTTCAGCTTTCCAGTTTAAATTTGAATCAATATAAACCCCCAGAAATTTTACAGTATTGACCAGCTCTATTTTAGCCTTATTTAAAGATAATTCTACACTTTCTGTATTTCTTGCTGTAGTTTTAAAAAGCATTGCGTAAGTTTTTGTTAAATTAAGAGTAAGATTATTATACTGAAACCAGCAATTGAATTCAAATAGTGCAGCATTTGCCTTAGTTTCCAGTGCAGATATATTGTCAGCTGTAATGATCGAGGTTGTGTCAATTGCATACATACATACTTAAACTCCCGCCATTTTTCCGTAAGGGGTAGGCAGATACGTATTGTTTCAAATATGCATACTTACACTCACGCCATCACTTCCCGTGGGGGTAGGCACAGGCGTATAATTACATACATGCATACATATACTCACGCCATTATTTCCCATTGGGGTAAGCAAATACGTTCGATCACATATATGCATACTTATACTAACGCCATTACCTCTCATTGGGGTAGGCTGAAACTATCGATCGCCACTTCGTACGACTCCGGCAAACTTTTTAATAAATATGCTTTTATTTTTAAGTCATATAGGAGTTCCCGCCTATTTAATATTTTGTGTGAAATATGACGTAAAAATATTTGGAAAAGGTTGTGTACATGAATAGGATATATGTAAGTATAGTAGCGAAAGAGATATATAGACGCAATGTGTCGTCGTTTATTGAATGAGAGTGGGATAGTCCATAAGAGAGTTTGATAGAGAGCGTTTTAAAAAAAAGACGGGAGCAATTTCGTACGACCGCCCGCAAAAATCGCGCGCGCGAATGATTCAGAAACTGAAATCGGTGTAGTGGAATAACAAGCGTCTGTGGCCTTCTGCGGCAGTGACTGTGAAGGACCTCCGATTTCAGCAACGATAAAAGTGTAATGGAATAAGCTCTTTAACTGTCTGCACGGTACAAACAATAGTATGTATGTAAGTAAATGATTTGAATTTGAGTTAAAATACTAATACTTTTTGTGAACTTAAGCAATCTATCGATCTTTGTATTATACAAAGCGTCACAACTAAGAAGAGATAGTGAGAAATCTAACGAGACTAACACATACAGCACACATTGACCTAGTGCCAGAATTACGCAATCACATATCGTATCGTCTTTCATTATATTATTGTAATTGACTTCATCGATTCGCTTAGGTTATTGTTTTAATATTAGTTATTGCCTTACTGCCTTAGTGATCTGTACGCAGTTGACCGCGATTGCCAAACTAAGTACGCATTTTTTTGTAACAAAAACGGTTATTACATTTTAATGGCGTCCGCGAAATACTGACTACGAAAGATATTTGGACCGCGAGTATGGAAATGTCTAATTCAATACATACATACTCACGGTCTCACGGCTATAAAGCCGTAACCAGAGATTCGGAATAAGAAATTACTCAGTCGCTTTTGTAAGTTGTGTGGGGGTCATACTTTTGCTGCTCATCTCTAATAGTTTTCACCGAACGACCCGCTCTCTGTCTTATTAAATAAAAATTAGAAGCATCTTCATTTAAAAAAAAGGAATACGAACATAAAATCCAAAAGATGTTGTGTTCACGTAAATTTTCTAAAACTAATTCGTCAAACAAGACGATAGAGGGACCAAGATCTCTGCAGGGCAAATTAAATCAATAAGTGGGCTGAGTCACCGAACGAATCAAGTGAGGTGAGGTCCAAAGCGCTTGCGACCTACAAATGAGTTGACGTAACACGGGCGAGGCTTCGAGCATGCGCAGTGTATTGTACGTTGAATGGGGTGGAATGTTCAGAAAGCTCCGTCCCTTAGAGGGTGTTGTAAGCTGAATTAAAAGGTTGAGCTATGAAACTTTAGATGGAAAACTGCATTTGAGGTACAAGGGGCCTTTAGTAACCTTTCTTTCTTGACTCACCTTGCTCCGATCACCTGTCTATAGTGTTATAATAGGATTAAATAAAGCAGAATCAGGGAAGGTTTTCACATAGAAAGAGATAATAGAAAGCTATACAAACTAATGTACGGTTTCTCCAGCCACTGCTCACCCTTAGGTTTCTTCGAAGGTCATAAGTTTCAGATGAGTGTTTTCAGAGCCTTATCATAACGAAAAAAGAAACACATAAACAAATATACCGTGATAGCCCAGTGGGTAGAACACTCGGTTATCGTGCAAACAACTAGTGTTCAAACCCTGGGTCGGGCCTACACCAATTTGTCTTTTCTAAAGACATATGTGTGGTTAATTTATCATGGTTGTTAACGGTGAGGGAAAACATCGTGAGGAAACCCACATAGCTGAGTTGTACTTAGTCATGTGACAGTGTATTCGTACAAAACGGCGATAGGCCTACCCCCTATCACGTGAGTACACTGTCCATGCAAAACGTGGGTACTCTGAACACCAGGTGACAAAGTCACGTGATGTTCAGAAGTATTAGTACCTCTGCCAACCCCTTCGGGGATATGCGGCGTGAACGTTTATGTATGTATGTTATGTATGTATAAACAATTATTTCCTCATTAAAATAGCTAACTTATAAGCCTTCAGAGTATTGATGAATGAAATGCCCTAATAACTTCGCTATTAGAACGTACTCATGCTACATGAAAACTGGTTCCAAAACATAGGTTCGGATAGAAAATCAACTTGTACAGTTTAAGTGACGGGTTTCGGTCAAACAGCGGAGTTCCACACCGCCTTTCCTTCGCCCATCTACATACTATACTGTCCACATTCACAAAATACCGCGTCGCAGTCTAAAAAACCGCGTTAAACCGGTTCCCAACGCTATATATTGTTAACCGTAATCTAGATTTAACTGGTTCCATTCCACTCCATTCGATATTTCGTCAGTTTTAGTTAAATTGTTATTTCGATCGAGAGCCATATGGGTTAGTAGCACAAGTGTGGTGGATCCTTATAAAGAAACATAAAACCTTTTATGCTTTTTATACCTGAGGTAGAGGATCGAGAATTTCGAGGTTTAATGTTATGATCAAACCTAACGACATCATTTATATGTTGACCTTCATCGAAAATATATATTTTGTAAGTTTGTGAATTTAATACATACATACATACATATTCTCACGCCGTAAGTTCCCATTGGGGTTGGCATTTAATATATTTAATATAGTAAAGATAAAGATTGCTTGAATATTTTATTCACCAAAAATAGTTATATGACTGCACAGGACTTGTAATGTAAACAGTCACATATATAATTTATTGAACAGAACTCTTCCACGTTCGTTAAGTTTTGCAATCGAGTTTTAGCATAGGAGCATCTACACTTTAATACTAAATTGTGTTTGGTTGGGAAAGCTTTTCACCGCTACTTTGCTATTGGTTAAATTTAAAATATAAATTGCAATCCATAAATTAAACTGAGCAAAAGGATTATGTGAAAAGCGTATAACCCACATTTAACCGGTTAAGCCGGCACTCATACATAGTGTTACCGACTTTGATATGACCAACCTACTTGTTATTACGTGGCCATCCAAGTTAACACCTAGAGGGATAGCAGGTGCCTCATTCTATTGTATATGCTAATTTCTTACAATTATTTTAAAACTCACTAAGGGGTTTGGCCCTTTAAATATAAATACGTAATCGCAAAGAATTCAAAACATACCATTAAAATGGTACAAAAATGTTGCCGCGCCGTGACGAATACATGGTAATTGTTTTCATAAAATCTTCATTGCGCAGAATCTATATACTAATATATTACAAAGTTGAAGTGTTTTTTTGATTGAACGCACCAATCTCAGGAGCTACTGTGACGATTTGAAAGAAAATAAGTCTGCTAAGGTGGCCCACAATATACTAAAAAAGGCTTACGTTCCTTGCGAAGCTGAGGGAAATTTATAGTTATCATAAAAATGAGGATGCGAAAACATAAGTGAAAACACCAAAACAGCAGGTCTACACTCACAAAAGATATTATTGCTTACGAGTAGCAGTACATGAGGGTTTAAATAGAATTAAATTAGTCCCCAGCTTAAAAACATTAAGGAAGACAATATGTTGAAGGTGCTACTCCTAGCGAAGTAGGATGTGTATCGGCAGATGTGATTACGCATGTTTCCGAATAGTTCGATGATATAAAGTGTAAGTGAATAGTTAAGCACAACTTTATGACACATAAACGAATAAACTTTTACGATTTACGATCACAACTCCTACACCGGTTTGCAGTCCAACATAATTGGATCAGGGTTGCCTACACTCCATTTACCTTGTTTTAGCTTCAATGCCCAATTTAACGAAATAAAACAAAAGTTGTTTTTTATTTCCATTGCGTTGCGTTGAGTTTGTCCTCATTAAGTGAACATGGGCTCAATAAAGAACTTTATGTCCTTCTAAAAATGCTGATATACAATTTTCCTTCTTTTGCGAGTAGTTGCGAGTTGCGACATCTTATGAATTGAAAACACTTTGTTTTTTATAAAGCTTCATCTAAAGATCTCTGCTAATCAATTACAACTATATTAAAGTTTAATATTCCAGGATATTTTAACAACTTAATCTTTCATTCTGGATACTGAAAAATGTAAAACAATACCTTGATACCAAGGTGGCAACCCTAATAGTAGTTAGTGATGTAATGAAGAATGCGACCATACAGGGATTATTTCCTGCACATTTTACAATTTAGATCAATTGCCTCGTACGCGGCGGCTCGTTTACCCGACTACCCAATAACATGGGTTTAAGTTGGCCGAGTGTTAATACAATAGCCATTGTATCGAGCATCGTAGTCGAGAGGCGGCGCCGTCGTAGAAGAACATGAAAGCTTTCTGTACTATCTACGATTCTCGATCGTATTGTTTGTATATTTAGTTACCACGACTAAACAATTTCAGTTATTTTCTACTAACAGTAGTGTTGGCTTAGAATAGCACTACCCCATTTCTTCCGGTGGGTGTACGTAAGAGGCGACTAACGGTATTGGGGCTTTTAAGGGATTTTTGCGGTTGGAGACCCATCAGACCCTTTATTTTACCATCTTTTCCCCACTCAACTTTCCAAAAGTGGCTGAGGAATTTCTAATTCCTTAGCTCTGGCTACCCCGTTTTGGGATCTATAGCCGTGAGTATATGTATGTATGAATGTTTCTACTAAATGAGTAGTGCGCCCGAAATGAATCTTTTAGGCAAATTTTTGTTCACTTGGTATGTTATGCAAACACTGAAAAAAAGCATTAGTCTCGTCACTAGTCAATAGATATATGCTAACTTCAACAACATAATTAAGATTCGTAAATAAGTAATCCTGAATAAGCTACTGCGGCGGTTCGGAAGATTACGTTATTACCATTAGGGACTGTCGAAGTGTTAAAATAAAAAGAACTGAATTACCAGCTATTCCTCAATTAAACCGTTATATCAAGTTTTTTCTTGTACTATGAGTTGATTACTTTCAAAGTTGGTCAATTTTATTAAATATATTCCATTCTCGAACATTTCCATGGTCGGCCCGTTTCAAGCACTCTCACCGCTTCAAAGGACGTAACGTGTGTAATATCCAACCGCGAAGGAAAGTGGAATGCACTTAACATATAAATCTAAATACAGCCAAGGTCAGTTTTCGCAAAATAAATTCCACTTAACGATACATTAATTCCACTCAAGGTTAACCAACTTGCATACTTCATCGGGGGTTTTTTAATATTTCGACGTTAACTTACTTAACCGTAGCCATTTATGGCTGCTCTTGTGAGTGTGTATAAAAATGATGTCTGATTTTCATAGTTTTATTTTTTCAATCGTTTTACGAGCTGTGTTGAGAAAAATTGCCAAGATACTAAGAGACATGAGTTAGAGTCCAGAACTGAACCTAGATCTAGCATTTCGATGGTCGTGGAAAACCTGCATGATTGAGTTATGCGCATACTTATTAGTATATACCAATGATACTTTTACTCACGCCATTAATTCCCATTTAGATAGGCAGAAACTATCTATGGCCAATTTGTGAGACCCTGCGAAACTTATCTTGCTTCCCTCACATATATTCTTATATTTGTCCTTTTATTCTTCTAGCTTCAGACTCCCATACATACTCACGCCGTTAATTCCCATTGGGGTAGGTAGAGACTATCGATCGCCACTTCGTACGATCCTGGCCAACCTCTCTTGCTTCGTCTACATCCATCAATATTTTCATACATGCTCTTTTATTCTTCATACTTCCGACGCAAGGCACACATATCAATTTGGTCCAAGTGTGTCTTTCGTGGCCGTCCTCTACTAACATAGCCTTCCACATTAGCTCTATAGATCCCTTTTAACAATTTCCTATCATCCATCCTCTCGATGTGCCCAAACCATCGCAACATTCCTTTTTCTATCTTACAATATAATCTTTTACACCACACCGTTCACGAATCACGTCATTCCTCACACGATCACATAACCCTTACATTACAAACTTTTCTGATCTCATTTCTACTGCATTTACTCTGTTTTCATGCTTCTTCTGCCACACCCAACATTCACTGCCAGGGCCGTCTTTAACGAGGCTGGGGCCGCTGGGCACACAAGAATTGGGGGCCCTTTTGGAAAGTAAAAAATGCGATAGTATCTTTTTTTACTAATAAGTATGAGTATGACAATTTATTACAGGTAATCTAATATAGTATAATATAATAATAATAACAATGTGTCGGTTCCAGCACAAATGCAGAAAGCGGTGCTGCCCGATACGGCTTAGATCGTTCGTCGGTTCTTGAACCTGAGTCCCTGACCCCGACCGACTGTTCTTTTGTCGGGGAGTACCGGCTCTCCCATTTAAAATTTATATTTTCTTATTCGGCCATGGGAGAGGCGAGGAACTAAAAGTCATGCCCAAAATAATAATAATAAATCATATATTTGCAGGCAACAAGGCCCATATAATATTAGTAAAAGTTAACCTATTTTAGTAATTTACAATGTAGTGGGCAGAGGCTTTGGTTTCTGATGCGCAGCCCTGTCGCGCCGGAACACTATTCCGTCAGGCCAAAAGTTCTCTCCTAGCAGAACTTTATAAAATAATACATCATTAATGATATTGCAATGCTGCTGGTTTTTAACACGTTTATTTTAGCTTCACCTGTATGTCGGTAAGTATGTATGTAACCGACTACTTTAATCTCGATTTTGACCTACTTTAAACGGATCTATTTTATTCAAAATTTGTACATCATCATCATCATCAGCCTATAGACGTCCAATGCTGGACGTAAGCCTCCTCCATCGCCCTCATCCATCGGCTACCCATGACCTTGACCAAGTCGTCGGTCCGCCTTGTAGGAGGCCTACCCACACTGCGTCACACGTATTTAGTACTAAAAAGTTAGAAATAAATGTAGTTTAACAAACTGAAAAACACAGAACAGAACAGGAAGTATGGCACAGTGTGCCCCACGCTTTTTCATGATTTTAACCTTATATTGGGAATTCTTTTTTAATTTTTAGTTAAATGTGCTTCAAAATCGTGTTTTCCACATTTTTTTACTATATTTATTTTAAATCTTTTTGTTCATGAAAACCTCATGTGGGGATTATTACTAATAATTAAAGAATAAATAAAGGAAAGAAAAATTTCGACACAGGCGGGGATCGAACCCGCGACCTCGGGTAAACGCCCCGACGCTCTGCCAACTGAGCTACCGTGTCAGTTGGCTGCCAGTGCGAAATTCCTCTATCCTTTATTTCTTTTACACGTTTAAGTAGTGTTTGCGTTTCCTACCTCCGAATTATTACTAATTCGAAAGGCCACTTGTCTATCTTTTCAGATAGAATGCAAATGTTGAAAACGCCTAACTATCACATAATTTAAATCTTTTTGTTCATGAAAACCTCATGTGGGGATTATTACTAATAATTAAAGAATAAATAAAGGAAAGAAAAATTTCGACACAGGCGGGGATCGAACCCGCGACCTCGGGTAAACGCCCCGACGCTCTGCCAACTGAGCTACCGTGTCAGTTGGCTACCAGTGCGAAATTCCTCTATCCTTTATTTCTTTTACACGTTTAAGTAGTGTTTGCGTTTCCTACCTCCGAATTATTACTAATTCGAAAGGCCACTTGTCTATCTTTTCAGATAGAATGCAAATGTTGAAAACGCCTAACTATCACATAATTTAAATCTTTTTGTTCATGAAAACCTCATGTGGGGATTATTACTAATAATTAAAGAATAAATAAAGGAAAGAAAAATTTCGACACAGGCGGGGATCGAACCCGCGACCTCGGGTAAACGCCCCGACGCTCTGCCAATTGAGCTACCGTGTCAAAGGCTGCGAGTGCATCAGGTCCCCACATGAGGTTTTCATGAACAAAAACATTCAAAATATGTAAATATAAGTGTTTTTGTATCCTTTAGAGGAACTCTTATTAAAACACCAACAGTTGGTCACCCTACTTAAAACGAGACACAGTTAGCTAGTTAGCCATCCTTTTTCAGGACACTTTAGGTCGCCAGAGCGCGTTCCTGTTTAAATTATACTTCCATGCTATGGAGTTTTTGTTTATTTACCTTATTCATGAATTAATAATAGTCTATGTTATTGTATAGAGTGTCGTAGACAAATGGCAAAAACGTAGATACATCGGTACCCAATCCCAAACCAAACTCATGTGACGTCATACACGCACACACACAAAACAATTTATTCCCTTCCACACGGATTTAAGGCAGGTGTCCGAAGTGTGAATAAAAAAAGAGTATACTTGTATGAAAAAAAATATGAATATAGATAAAGCTCGAGAGACTTGCCAGGCCAGCATACAAAGTGGCCATCGATATTCTTCTTATGTTACGTCTACCTATCCCGATGGGAACTAAGGGCCTGATTTAATGTATGTATGTATGTATGTACGGACGTATTCTATAATTCTAAATAATAAGTTTTAGCTTCAATCGACATATAGATAGGTATTTAAACGTATTTTTTTAATAAGCACACAGTCGTCTATTTCTAATAACTGCATGCCATTTGTGTTCTTTTAATTATTATATAGAAATACACTATATCAGTTAATAACGAAAGAAAACCGATATCTTACTGGACAGTGTCATGGATGGATTGAGTCATTACCGTTTACAAAATCTTTAATAACCTCGTGCTCAACAAAACAAAATATTGTTTGAGGAACGTCTTTTTTATAGACCTACCTATAGTCGGTTATCATTTACGGGTTTTATGTAAAATATATTAAAATAATAGTTTCCTGTATGAAGAGCCCTTCGTATGCACCTTAATTTAAAAGTCTGTTGGTTAAAAATGGCGTTCGTACGTTACAAATATATTTATTAGCTTCCAAGTACCGTAAACTTCGTTCCACTCTATTGTAAACAATAAATCGCCTTTTAAAATACAGAGTATACATACATATACTCACGGCTAAAAATCCCTTAACGGGGTAGCCATAGCCAGAGCTTTGGAATGAGAAATTCCTCAGCCACTTTTGGAAGTTGATTAGGGAAAAGATGGTGATAATATATAAATGTTTTTGGTGACGGGTCTTCAACCACATCGCCCAAAAATCACTTAATAAGCCCCTATACCCTTAGTCGCCTCTTACGATCACCCACGGGCAGAAATGGGGTAGAGTTATTCTAAGCCGACACTACACAGATACTTTTAAAATATAATTCTTTAATACAGTTTTAATACTTGTGATCAAAAACAAGAGTTGGATACAAAATACATATGTATAGTTGAGTTAGTATCCCATAATACAAGTTCTACTTAGCTTGGGGCTAACTTGATCTGTGTATAATATGCCTATGTCTGATTATATAGCCTCTTAACACTGTTTGTACAAAATGTGTCCATAAAAACAGTCTTTATAAAAGACACATTGGTGGAGGTCCGATTCAAGGTTCAAACCCACGCCTATCTGCATTTTTACGGTTTGTTAGAAACGATTTGATATGTCAAGTACATGCACTTGTTTAGTTTTTACTGAACTAACGAACTTGGTAAAGGGTGTTATCCGTTCACTAAACGGTTTGTATCGTAAAACAAAACCAAAACCTTTCGAAATACAAAACTATCGTAAATATTGTATTCATTTTTTTATCCTTAAACATAGTAAAACAAACAAAACAGCCCATCAGGATAATCATTGTGAAGATGAATGACGACAAAAAATTTGTTTCGTCTTATATAAATTATTATCAGATTGATGCAAAGATTTAAATATAATTATTTATTCGCGGGCAGACCCTCCCTAAAACCACAACTTGACCCTTCAACCAGTCGGTTAAAGGTTGCAGTGAATCATCACTGGAAGCAGTACATCGGTTGACCCTATCGACAGCTTTTGGGGAAAGTGAGCAAACATCCATCAGAATTACATAACGCCACTGTTTTATAGGTGTCGGTTGTGTGCTGTGCGACCGTCGCTCTTCACGAACATTGTGTGCATTACACAACACTGACGACTCTCTTTATTCAATCAATCAATTATTGTGATCAAACATATTTTATTGATGCTGTGTGGACTTAGAATAGCTTTACCGATTGTTTGCAACTCTTATATTTTAACGTATAGGTACATGTTTGCTGGCTTAACAAAAATGGCGTAAGGTATATTATACATATACTCACGGCTGTAAATCCCTAGAAGGGGAGCCAGAGCTAAGGAATTAAAAATTCCTCAGCCACTTTTGGAAAGTTAAGTGGGGAAATGATGGTAAAATAAAGTTTGTTGGTGATGGGTCTCCAACCGCATCTACCAAAAATCCCTTAATAGCCCCAATACCGTTAGTAGCCTCTTACGTACACCCACCGGAAGAAATGGGGTAGTGCTATTATAGACACTACACAGCATTTTATATTGAATTCAATCCAATTGATAAATCGGTTTCCAGGAATCCAATACGTAAAACTGTGATAGCTGCGTGGGTAGCTCCACCACCTCTCATGCAGAGAAGCATGGTTCGAACCCTGATAGTGTAAAGTCTGAAGCGATACCTAAAAATATCTCTTAGAAACCTTACAAAAAGAAAAACCGTAATGTTATTCGTTCGTTAGGTAGATTATTACATGTAAGGACCCAAACGTTGCCGTATAGTGTCGGCTTAGAATAACACTACCCCATTTCTACCCGTGGGTGATCGTAAAAGGCGACTAAGGGTATAGGGGCTTTTTAAGTGATTTTCGGGCAATGGAGACCCGTCACCAAAAACGTTTATTATTATCATCCCCTCCCATCCCCAATCAACTTCCAAAAGTGGCTGAGGAATTTAAAGTTGTGGCTACCCCGTTAAGGGATTTATAGCCGCGAGTATATGTATGTATGTAAGGACCCAAAAAGGCTATTAAGTTACCGACTATGATTCGATGGAAATGCTCCAACATCTGTAGTTTAGGAATAGGTTTGCCTTTTGTATGAATTGAGACCATCTTTATTATAATTTAATAATATATTTATATCCTTTTTAATATATCCCTTGTAATTTGCTTCGACTTATCGGCATACCTCGACGGTGATGTTATAATTATCATCAATAAATACATAATTTGGCTGGGCGAAATCAGTTCAAAGCGAAGTAGAGAGATAATTAGGAGTGTTATAGAATGTCGGTCAAACACGCGTGCGAATTAAATGAAGCTTGCGAGTCACGAGCGCGTTACGCTTCGTCTTATTATGACCCGATCTGGTTCCACACACTGCACGCCGCACGCGGTCTGACGTAGCACTAGTCATAAACACTCAATTGAGCTATAAAAACGAGTGATGACTTTTAAATTAAATTTATTCTGATTAATATGCTTTAACAATGAGTTAAATCCACCACAAATACAAAAAATCCCGTGCTTACTTATTATAATACCCACGGCTGAAGTAGCAAATGCAGTTAGCCATTACTCCGGACTCAACTACTCCCCAACCACTTATGTAGGTTTAGGGTTGCTGCAGGATAAAAAATTATGGTTCCATAAAGTTATACCTTGGGTTCTACCACACGATCGTCCTCCGCTCCGCACCATCATAAGTTAAATGGCAACGAGAACAAATTCTAGTAGAGAACGAAGTCGTTATTATTAATTCTTTTCTGATTTATTATTGTTAATTTATAGAAGAAGATGAAAATAATAAATATTATTTTGATCCCACATACTCATTCAGTTAATCGCCATACTTTTGTTAGCCTAATTAAATATGACAATAAACTCATCATGGTAGCCTCGAACTATACAGTACTAAGCAATTATAAATTAATTTGCATATAAAGAAAGAAAGAAAGAAAGAAAAAAACTTTATTCAGTGCACAGGAAAATACACAACAAATAAAAAATTAAAAAAAAACAAAGAGGTAAACAAAAACAACAAAACAACATAAGTAAAAAATTAAAACATAAAAAAGTGTGCAATCGTGAAAATCTTAGAAAATACTATATAAAAAAGCAGCCCTATGCAGTGAATTGGTTACTGGCTCAGCATGTTGCCACAGATGATGATGTCACCAACCGTGGCGCTGATTTTCAGCCAGTGCCATACAATTTGATAAACGATATTTTATGTATATGTTTTACTGACTATGTACACGCGCTCTCACTCAGCGCGTAAAACGCAACCTATGTGGTCGTACCTTTACAATGTGGAAACATTAATTAATTATTGTTCCTTTAGTAGTTCTTTTCTCCGTTGTATAATATTAACCATGATCGTGAATTATGATAGTTATCGTGAGCGTGAATAGGCTGAGAGTAATCACTGGTTTTTATTGAGATCTCACTCGAGTGTTGGCTGAGACGATTAACCCTCGGCGTGCCTGGTAGAAAAAAGTTACATGGCGTGCCTGGTGGGTCGGTGAGACCCTAAATTTAAATATTTTTTTTCTCCTACAAATCGATATCAATGTAGTATATTTTTTGATTTTATAATAAAATTAAACATGTTTTTAGAGTTTTAAATAAAATACGTGTTCGAATTAATAATATTTTCAAAAGATTTTTAATTAAACTTTTACCTTGTTTTTTAACGTAGAATTAAACATCTTATGTTCATAAACATGCAAAATCAACTAAAACTAAAGAAATCACAATCAGACTTTGGGGATCATAATGCACATAGGTTATCTTATATTCTAAGCTAAAATAATTAGTCTTCTGCATTTCCGACATGATTTTTAGGAACATAGCAATTTCCACACTGGAAAATTGCATGTTCTATCACTTTGATGATCACATGATCCTTTCACTACTGGAGCAGGCCCCGGACTGAGGTAGCGGGCGGAGGGCGATAATCAGTTCACTACGGTCAGCTACACTAAGAGCGGTTGCGCGCGAATTTCAAATTAAAATGAATTATAACTGTTTAATGGCTGCGGTGGGTCTCACAGACCCAACCAGGCATGCCGAGGGTTAATTTTGTGAATATTACTCATTTACAATGTGGTATAGTAATGTTACGTTGTGCTGTAGTTGTTTGATTGTTACTATGCGGTTAAAACGCTATTTTATTTAAACACTTTATTGCATACAAAACAACACACAAACAGTATATTACAGAATAAGTACAACAGTATATGTATGACAAAGGATGACTTATCGCCTTAACGCGATGTCTTCCAGTCAACGCTATGATTATCGTTTATTTCTTGTGTACCTTATTGTGGACATTTAGTTTTTTAAACTGTTTAACTAATATTAAAGCATTCGCTAGGTAGTGTCGGCTTAGAATAGCTCTAACACATTTCTTACTGTGGGTGTTCGTAAGAGGCGGCTAAAGTTATTAGGGCTATTTAAATGTTTTTTTGGGCGATGTGGTTGGAGACTCGTCACCTATAATCTTAATATTAGACTCTTTTACCCCACTCAACCTCCAAAAGTTGATGAAAACATTATTAGTCTGAAGCTCTGGCTACCCCATCTAGGGATTTGTAGCCACTAATATACGAATGTATGTATTTGTTGTGCCTTTACAATATACAGCCGTAATAACGGATTATGATATAAAACTTAGTTATCAATTTAAAACAGAACATACATACATATACTCATGGCTATAAATCCATAGAAGGGGTAGCCAGAGCTAAGGAATTAAAAATTCCTCAGCCACTTTTGGAAAATTTAGTGGGGAAAAGATGGTAAAGTAAAGGTTGTTGGTGATGGGTCTCCAACCGCATCGCCCAAAAATCTCTTAAAAGCCCCAATACCGTTAGTCGCCTCTTACGTACACCCATCAGTAGAAACGGGGTAGTGCTATTCCAAGCCGACACTACACGCGTTAAAACAGAACTATAAGAAATTTAAGACACCAAGGTATATAATACATTTTTTTCAACACACTTGCAAATAAAATTATTTACTTCAATGTCTCAACTTAAACGTTCACAACGTATAACCCTAAAGGGGTTGGCTAAGGTACTAATACTTTTGAACATCACGTGACATTGTCACCTGGTGTTCAGAGTACCCACATTTTGCTTGGACAGTGTACTCACGTGATAGAAGGCCGGCCTATCGCCGTTTTGTACGAATACACTGTCACATGGCCAACTACAACTTAGTCATGTGGGTTTCCTCACTATGTTTTCCCTCACCTTTAACAACCAAGACCGTTTAGCCCGATTCTTGGATCGAACCGATGACGCCTGTCTGCATGATAAGCGCATGCTCGAACCACTGAGCTATCTTAGTTTTACTAATTATTTTACAAACAAACTTACTATAGAAGAATTTGTTGCTGAAGAAAAAAGCTAATAGCAGCTATATCACTTTAGTTTTCACATATGCACATGCGCAATGGGTGCCGTAGCCCTATCTTACGTTAAGTACTACCTGTGATTACGACAGAATCTACAACCAATATAAAAGAATACAAATTTAGTCGAATGAAGCCGAAACAATTAATAATGTAACTGGCTTCAATCATTTATGTACAAAAATGTTTAATTCAGTATTTTAATGTAAACCTTTAATGTAATCCTTTCCCCACTAAATTTTCCAAATGTGGCTGAGGAATTTCTAATTCCTTAGCTCTGGCTACCCCTTCTAGGGATTTATAGCCGTGAGTATATGTATGTATGTATGTTTAATGTAAACGACCCAATTTTATAATACAGTGAAAAATAAAATACAAGGGAGTGTGTTTTACAAAACCAACAAATAACGTAAAAAATAAATGAATTAAGTGAGGTGGGGAAACTCTCTGTGTCGAAATTCACTTATCAATTTATATAACTCGGCATATTTAATTTTATACATATTTATATAAAACGGCAATTTTTCAAACAATTCTAATAGTATTTAAAAACAAAATCTAACCAATAACATAC